>CM061750.1:168143689-168427250 GCA_030979885.1 Lolium multiflorum
GATTTGACCAAGATTCAAAATGTGCATCAAAATTTAAAAAAATTAAAAACCAAATTAAAGCGCATAGTGTTCTTATGTCATATAGTAAGCATTAAAGTTGATAAACAAGGTCTAGACACATATTCAAACAAGACAAGTCATGTATATATACCCCTAACCCCTAAACTCTATCTTATGAAGTCAACAACATGAAGAGAAGTGGTTTTGGGTTTCAAACATGGAAATTTCAAAAACCTCCCAAAAGCTTCATTTTAGAGTGACTAATATATATAAGAAGGATACATGCCTGCTTACCACCTTTTCATTTTCATATTTTAAACTTGTTTAAATCCGTGTCAAATTAAACCAAGGATTTGACCAAAAGATTCAAATGGGCATAAAATTTAAAAAAATCAGAAAAATGAAAAACAAATGCATATAGTCTTCTTATGTCATATAGTAAGCATTCAAGTTGATAAACAAGGTTTGGACATGCATATTCAAACCTAGGCAAATCATGTATCTATCCCCTAGCCCCTAAACTCTATCTTATGAAGTCAAGCATGAAGAGAAGTGGTTTTGGGTTTCAAACATGAAAATTTCAAGAACATCCCAAAAACTTCATTTTAGAGTGACTAAGAAAGGATACAGGCTTCCCCTTTTCATTTTCATGTTTTATACTTGTTTAAATCTTGGTCAAACCTAGGATTTGACAAAGATTCAAATGTGCATCTATCAAAATAAAAAAATCAGAAAAATTAAAAACCAAAGCACATAGTTTTCTTATGTCATATATAGTTAGCATTAAAGTTGATATAAACAAGGTCTAGATATATTCAAACAAGAAAAATCATGTATCTACCCCTAACCCTAAACTCTATCTTATGTAGTCAAGCATGAAGAGAAGTGGTTTTGGGTTTCAAACTTGGAAATTTCAAGAACCCCCCAAAAGCTTCATTTTAGAGTGACTAAAGGATCCAGGTCGGGCTTACCTTTTATTTTCATGTTTTAAAATTGTTCAAATCTTGGTCAAACTGTACCTAGGATTTGATCAAGATTCAAATGGGCATAAAATTTCAAAAAAAAATGAAAAACCAAAGCATATAGCCTTCTTATGTCATATAGTAAGCACTCAAGTTGGTAAAAACAAGGTCTAGACATATTCAAACCAGAAAAATCATGTTTCTACCCCTAGCCCTAAACTCTGTCTTATGAAGTCAAGCACGAAGAGAAGTCGTTTTGGATTTCAAACATGGAAATTTCAAAAACCTTCCCAAAAGCTTCATTTTGGAGTGACTAAGAAGGATACAGGCTTACCTTTTCATTTTCATGTTTTAAACTTGTTTAAATATTGGTTAAGCCTAGGATTTGACCAAGATCAAATGGGCATAAAAATTCAGAAAAAATCAAAAAAATGAAAACCAAAGCACATAGTATTATTATGTCATATAGTAAGCATTCAAGTTGATAAACAAGGTCTAAACAACAAACTAGACAAATCATGTATCTACCCCTAACCCTAAACTCTGTCTTATGAAGTCAAGCATGAAGAGAAGTGGTTTTGGGTTTCAAACATGGAAATTTCAAAAAACTCCCAAAAGCTTCTCATTTTTGAGTGACTAAGAAGGATTCAGGCTTACCTTTTCATTTTCATGTTTTAAACTTGTTCAAATCTTGGTCAAACTTAGGATTTGACCAAGATTCAAATGTGCATAAAAATTGGGAGGAAGGGTATGAATTACAATTCAAAAAAACAAGGTAACTTAAATACTTGGATGCCCCAAAGATGTGTGGAAGCCCAGAACAATGGCAAAACATGTGCGCACGCTGCATCCAATTCAAGTAGAACACATAGTAGGCATCGATAGTTTGACCTAAATTTGAAATCAAAGAGAAGGTGGTTAGAAAAAATCGAAATTGGCAAAGCAAAGCATGAAATCATAAATTTGTGATGCACTATAGCTATGAAAAGTATCAAACAATGCATACCAAAATGATTTTTTAGAGGAATACTAGTTCAACTTATTTTAATTTTATATTAGTAGCCCAAAATCGAACTAGTAGTTGGTAAACAAGGTCTAAACAACAAACTAGACAAATCATGTATTTACCCCCTAACCCTAAACTCTGTCTTATGAAGTCAAGCATGAAGAGAAGTGGTTTTGGGTTTCAAACTTGGAAATTTCAAGAACCCCCCAAAAGCTTCATTTTAGAGTGACTAAGAAGGATCCATGCTTACCTTTTCATTTTCATGTTTTAAACTTGTTTACATCTTGGTCATAGCTAGTGTATTTGACCAAGATTCAAATGGGCATAAAATTTAAAAAAAAATGAAAAACCAAAGTACATAGTCTTCTTATGTCATATAGTAAGCATTCAAGCTGATAAACAAGGTCTAGACATATTCAAACCAAACAAATCATGTATCTACCCCCTAACCCCTAAACTTTATCTTATGAAGCCAAGCATGAAGAGAAGTGGTTCTTGGTTTCAAACATGGAAATATCAAAAACCTCCCAAAAGCTTCATTTTAGAGTGACTAAGAAGTATCCATGCTTACCTTTTCATTTTCATATTTTAAACTTGTTTAAATCATTGTCAAACCTAGGATTATACCAAGATACAAATATGGGCACAAAACCCTCTTAGCCAAAATCAACTACGAGCAAGATTTTCTGTATTGTAGATGCCCCAATTGACTCTCATCCCCAATGTAGTCTTTTTTATGTCAGTATAGACTTCTTTACTGGATGTATACTATCGTACATGGCATGCATTTGCCTAATGAGCAGCATTGTTTAGCCGTTCTAGCCAACCCGATCAATCTGTCAAGCTTCATGCACGAGATGCCATGTTTATGGCCCTTTTGTTGTGGCTTTTTTTGGCTTTTGGCTTTGGCAAAAGCCAAAAAAAGCACGTAAATAGGTGCTTTTTTGGGCTTTTGGATTTTGGAAGCCAAGAACAAAGATTCTATTCTTTTGGCTTCCAAAATCCAAAAGCCCAAAAAGCACCTATTTAGGTGCTTTTTTTTTTGCCAAAGCCAAAATAAGCCACAACAAAAGGGTAATTTACTCCCTCGCTCCGGTGATCCGATCCATATTTCTTGGTGCTAAAAAGAATGTGAATCGGAGGGAGTACTTTTCTTAGATAGTACTATATCAGTTCAAAAAAAAGTACAGTACTACTACATCACAAATGCATCAAAAGAGTACTACTGTACATCACAAGACCACGACAGTTGTATAGTATAGAGTTTAATGCTGAACTTTAAACAGGACCAGGAGCATCAGGGCCAGCAGCAGGGGCGTTGACCGGCAACAAACCAGGCAAAAGACGTAAGGAAGAGGCCATATGCTGCGTGCTTGGCCTTGATTGCAGGGTGGTGATTCTTCGCCGCTCGCCATGTATTCACGCCGTACCAGTTCCGCGTCGCCCGCGAGCGGATCGAAGCGATCCCGCGCGCCGGACACGCTCGAGGAGGCGTGGCGGCTCCAGTGCAAGCAGTCCGCCGCCGGGAGTCGGCGCGCGGCGTGCAGGTACAGAGGCTCCCTGTACATGCCGTCGTCGCTCCGCGAGTTCGCCCCGGGCGGGCTCTGGTACAAGGCGGATCCGCCGCTCAAACCGATGAGCGGCCCCGTCTTCAACAAATGGCGCGCCGACCGGGAGAGGAACCGCCGGTCGAAGGCGGCGTGGGAGGCGAGCACCAGCGGCGGATTCGCGCCGCCAGCCGGCGAGGAGGCGGAGGAGGCGGAGGAAGGGGAAGACCCCCTCTTCTTGAAGGCGCTGGCCGCGTCCCTCAAGGACGATGCCGACAAGAAGAGGGCGGAGGAAGAAGACAAGGCGGCGGCCATCGCCGCCGTGAAGGAGAAGGAGGCGCGGGATGCGGAGGAGAACGCGACCATCATCTTCCTCGACGACTAGATAGGTTAGAAGTCGCGATAAGGATCGCGCAATTCTGTATGTATGATCCGTATGTATGATCAACTATGAATTATGAACAATGAACTATCAAACCAAACCACATAGTTTTTTTTATGTCATATAGTAAGAATTCAAGTTGATAAAACAAGGTCTAGACATATTCAAACTAGACAAATCACGTATATCTACCCCTAACCCTAAACTCTGTCTTATGAAGTAAAGCATGAAGAGAACTGGTTTTGGGTTTCAAACATGGAAATTTCAAAAACCTTCCCAAAAGCTTCATTTTGGAGTGACTAAGAAGGATGCAGGCTTACCTTTTCATTTTCATGTCTTAAACATGTTTAAATCTTGGTTAAACCTAGGATTTGACCAAGATCAAATGTGCAAAAAAATCAGAAAAAATCAAAAAAATGAAAACTAAAGCACATAGTATTCTTATGTCATATAGTAAGCATTCAAGTTGATAAACAAGGTCTAAACATATTCAAACCAGACAAATCATGTATCTACCCACTAACCCTAAATTCTGTCTTATGAAGTCGATCAAGCATGAAGAGAAGTGGTTTTGGGTTTCAAACATGGAAATTTCAAAAACCTCCCAAAAGCTTCATTTTGGAGTGACTAAGAAGGATGCAGGCTTAGCTTTTCATTTTCATATTTTAAACATGTTTAAATCTTGGTCAAACCTATGATTTGACCAAGATTCAAATGGGCATAAAAATAATTAGAAAAATCATGTACGTATCTACCCCTAACCCTAAAATCTATCTTACGAAGTCAAGCATGAAGAGAAGTGGTTTTGGGTTTCAAACACATGGAAATTTCAAAAACCTCCCAAAAGCTTCATTTCAGAGTGACTAAGAAGGATCCAGACCGGGCTTACATTTTATTTTCATATTTTAAACTTGTTCAAATCTTGGTCAAACCGTACCTAGGAATTGACCAAGATTCAAAAAAAAATGAAAAACCAAAGCACATAGCCTTCTTATGTCATATAGTAAGCACTCAAGTTGATAAACAAGGTCTAGTCATATTCAAACCAGAAAAATCATGTATCTACCCCTAAGCCTGAACTTTGTCTTATGAAGTCAATCACGAAGAGAAGTCGTTTTGGGTTTCAAACATGGAAATTTCAAATACCTTCCCAAAAGCTTAATTTTGGAGTGACTAAGAAGGATGCAGGCTTACCTTTTCATTTCCATGTTTTAAACATGTTTAAATAAGGATGCGTGATTCTGAAACCTCATACACATTGTTGCAAAAGTAATTACATCACCTAAACAATACTACCAGTTCATAATTCTAAACTTATGTACAATCTTGGAAACATATAACGCCAGCCTAGTTCACCAATTATCATCATCCCTCTTGATGCGCTTGCCGGTGCCGCTTGTACCTGCCTCCCATGGGTTGGCAGTCCAAGTTCTGCACTCGTTCGCACTTCGTGTGTCGGGAATCCTTGTTGGAGCTTCCCAACCAGATACAGGCCCTGCCCTTGCTAGCTCACCACATCCAGCCGTTGCCCTAGCTTGCTCACCATGTGAACCGCCATCCCACGGAGACCCCGAAGTAGGCTCGCACGAGTCCTTTATCCATGGTGGCATTTTCTTCGGATCAAATGGTATGTTGTGCCTAAAGCAATAAGATACAAATTCCCAGTAGGTTGTCCCGACACACTGCTTCTTCTCGTCGCGCCAGGCAGGGGGAAGAGCGGCCAACCTAGCCGCTTCCTTGCAATCCGGGCAAACCACTTCCCTTGGAATTGGTTGTGCTTGACGCTGCCCATCATTGATTTTTTTGAGTCGCCTGTACAACTCAAAACTGACATACCCATCAATCGCAGCATACCTCAAGTTTACTTCAGGCAATGGCATGCACTCCCATTGATCGTGGCTGCTAGTAGGGAACTTGGTCTTCATGTCTTTGTAAGATGGGTCAATGATGGCGGCTGCCAAATCACCCATGCCAGTCCTATTGCCAGGACCATTGAAATTGATCATATCCTGAATGTCAATCCAATTATGTTTAGGAATTTTAATGCCATCTCTAGCAAACCTGCTAGAGTCACCCCTGATGTCAACAGTTGTGAAACAAATTCCTTTATGTTGAAGGAATTCTTGCAGTGCCAGATTATCAGGACTCCTGCATGTTAACACAAATCAATCTTGTAAGATCGTATATGCTGAAATAGTACACATATTTTTCTTCCAGTAAACTGTATACTTGTTGCAGTGAAACAATGATTTTGCATCAGTGATACACATCAAAATAACATGAATTATTGTTGCGACTATATGATCTAATTATTTAAGTGTCAAGTTAAGATTCAGTTACTATATGTTAATATCTTGACATCCATGCCGATTATCGGTGAGTATGAGTACATGAAATTTGTGCAAATTTTGAGTACCAAAATCATGAAACTAGATATCGTGGTCAATCCAAAAAAATTATACAAGTATGTTGGATATTACGTTCCAGACCACATTTTTCATACAAGTTAGTTTGTTCGTGTTTTCATACAAGTTAGAACCTAGTCTATGTCGAAATAAAAAAGCAGATCCAAGATAAAGGAAGAGTTTCTATATTAAAAAACAAAAGGATAAAGGAAGGCATGTGAAGAACATACCTGCAGAAATGGTACACCAGGACGTGGTCGTCCATGGCCAACTGAACGACGGCGGTACTTACTTGGTCCGCAGTGTATTCTAGGTCGAGGCCGACGAACCTGGGCCTGTCCTCTAGTAGCTTTTGTTCGTACATCTTGAGGGTGTGCTCGAGAACGGAAGGGTCATTCGTGTAGACCACGTTCACCTTGGTCGTCCCATGGGGAACGACGCTCCTCTTTAGCGTAAACAGGCCGCCGTCGGCCATGGCAGCGCTGAAGCACGTCGAACTGATCGGAGGGATTGAGGGGGAGGGAGGGAGAGCAACTGCAAACAATGGGGTTTTTTGGAACTTGCCGAAATGCAGGGGAGAACGAACCGCCAGGGGTTGTTTAGTGGGGACAGATGGGAATAATACTGCGATGAGGTTGAGGAATTAACTCCAACCGCCATTTAAATCTAGTACTCCCTATAGTCAGTTGATAGGAAATGGACGGGCAAGATTGATTCTAGGGAGGCGAACCCCAGTATTTTCCCAATTTATTTGAGTTGTAATATAACCATCGTTAATACTTGAATTGAAAAATATTTACAAAATTAATTTATTATATACTACATGATGAGATAATCCAACAAACCATGGAAATGCATGGCCATCCAACCATGTCACCCTCTTGTGAAAATTGTATAGGTGGTAGTGTGCGCAATACACGCGGTAGCCACTTCACAAATACATCCTTTTAATTTTGCCCCCCTTAATTCGGCCAATAAAAATGAAAAGACTTTATGTGGAAAACCAAAAAAACTGTATTTGGCAAAGTATAGTCGAAAATAAGAAGTTTTTCATTGATCTCTTAAAAAAGGGGTCATGATTCGAAAGTTCGCCATGCATGGTTCTTGCGGTAACCAAGCTAGCTCACCCATGTGGCAAGAAGCGAATCAATGTCCAACATGCATGGTTCCAAAAATATATATTTACAGAATGATTCTGCTTCTCAAGAATATTTGCATGCCATCATGTTTGTTATTTTTCCTAGATAAAAGTAGTAATTGGTGACTTCGTGATTGCCTTGCTTGCTGATTTCAATAAGTTTGAACCTCATTTTGGCTTTATTTCAAATTTAGGCAAAAACTTCTTGGCAATCGACTTTGTGAGCTACTATACTTGGATGCAACCCACATTTTCGTTGGCTAATGTTTTCTGATTCCACAACAATAGGGCACATCCCTATATCATCCCAAATTTTGAATTCTTTTTAGTTTGGTTGATGACCACCATTCATATCCGAACTTAATTAATTGGAGTACACATGATGGTTTCATGGTAAGCTAGTTTGACAAATTAGCCTTCGAAATGGCGATTCGCCTACCATGCATGCATGTTTGGCCTACCCGTGAAATTTTGATTTGTGGTATTGTGCACACACGTACTGCACATGATAGCGAATAAACAAAACACATATTCGGACCCCTTTGGCCAGCAAGGGCATGTTTGGTTCCTAGCCACAATTTGTCAAGAAGCCAAAATTTGGCAGCCATGCATGCATATAGTTTATTTGGCATGTGTTTGGTTTTTGCCACAATTTGGCTTATCACACTTCATTGCATGTATATATGGTCCATTTGTCATAGACTCAACTTTTTTTTACAAAGTTTTGACAAAGTTTGGCTTTAATATTTTAAGCCACAATTTGGTGGCTAGCCATACTAGCTTTTTTTTTGGCTAACCACACTTTGGCTTTGGAAAAATGTGGCTACCAAACATGGGTCCTAATAAAAAGAAAACAACACACTAATGTGTGGTAAACCAAAAATCCCTACTTTGCAAAGTTGCATATGTGCAAAAGGGGGGCAATGCATGCATTATTCAGAAGTTGATTGTGGTTTTCGTAGTGTAACCAATTAATTAAGCTTACATATGGGAAGAGGCTAGCGAGGCGAACTCAAGCAGCTATGGTTCCAATGTTGTCAAGTTTGAAGTGGACACTGCATGAAGCTTGCTCAAATTAATGGGTAGAAAGCCAAAAGCAGTCCATATTTATTCTATATGTGTGTGAATAATAACTCTTCACCCCAAACCTCTATGTATGATAGGGTTTTATATTTTTTACTTGTTAGTAGTAAGTACATGTCATGTGATGGCTCCATGCACATGTTTCACAACTTTTTTCTGATTTGTTTCTACCTCATTTGGTTGGTTTCAAATTTGCTCAAACTTCCTATGCGCGCTATGTTGTACTATTGGGACCCATGTTTTGGCTTAGTTTGTGGTACCACACTTGCAGGGTACCTCCAAGTATTTTATTCCCAAAAATTATGAATTCTAATTAAATGGTGAACTATAAACTGATCATCTAAAGTTGGAAAATAAAATCCATATATAGCTACACATCTAGATATGTGTATAAGGTAGACAAACTGCATTGCCACACATGCCTTATATAAGTTTGTTTTTTCTAGCGGAGTGGATTCCCTAATCACCCCACGGTTGTGACATTGTCAATGTTGTCATGATAAATAACATTGCGAGACTTTCCATCTTATTCTTTTTTGTAGAAATGATTGTCCCATTATGGCAAACGTCCCCATTCGTTTTTCAAATTAAGTAAACGTTATAGGATGAAAATTCATTGAAGTGACAAATTTTCTAGATTTCTAACTATTTTAGCTCATTCAAACAAGTTTGCAATAGGCCGACCTGTTGTCCAGTGACAATTTTAGAGTACAATTTGATCAACATCACAAAAAAGTGCTTTTAAGGCTCGTAAGTAGTATCATACATGCCATGTTGGCAAAAATCTAATGTGTCACATCAATTATGAGGTGAGATATGAGAGTAGTATTATAACACATAAACCTAGAAAACTTAGAAAACTTCATGACAAATACATCATGTACACACATTTGCATTGAGATTCTACAAAACTTTAAATATGACATAAGTATGAACCATATTATGATACTATGCATTGTGGAGGTAGTATCACAAACTAGTAGTGTATGATACTACGTACTACGTACTTCCCATTGTGACTAGTCTTAATCACTCTGACCTCGCCGTCTCGCCGTCTTACTATAGTACATACTACACCCCCACTCCGTCTCTCATACATCGCCCCACTCGTTTCCCACTCCGTCTCTCATACAGCGGCTGCGCCTGTAGATATCTTCGAGGATCTGGGCGATTTTGACCCGCTTTTCGGCGCTCGCCGTTTCAAGGTGAAGACCCCAATCTTAGCATGCATGTTGGACCAATTAGGAGTACAAAATTATGTTCTAAATGTTGCTCAAACTTTCCATACAACTAATATATAACTTATACTACGTAGGTTACACCATCGAAATAGGTATGACCAGTTGAGAAATGGGAACAATAACTTGGAACCTTTCTTACTATCGAGTGGGACGTGTGATATTGGTGTGACCCTGCTTTTTTCTTCTTCTACATAATGGCTACATGATGGTTCTAGAAAGAAGTGTATGCTGTTGTGGTATCTCTTGACGCGAATCCCTCTAATCACAAGCGTTAGATTTTGGAAACCAACGGTTAGTACTGCTGTTACATCTCTAGTTCAAAACTGGTGCATTTTGTATGTTGTTGTAGTAGTCTAGTAGATAGATTCAGATGCATGGTCAGGAGTGCAAACATTTCGCAACTAGTTGATCCCTCATCTTATTGTCGGATGTCACATTTCGAGTTTGTAAAAAAATGTAAATTCAAATCATAGTCACGGGTTATGTTGTATCTTTCGCACATCTAAACATTTGTTTCAAAAGGTGACCATATGTGAGCTGTGGAAAAAAGAAAAGACCAAAGTGAATAATATTCCTTAACTATTCACATATCATTTGTCTTTTTTGTGCAAGCTAGAATTTTTTTTACATACTCATCTGTGACCTGTGGAGCAATACACAACATAATATGTGTCCCAGTTTTGTTTTTCTTCATATTTTTTAAAAGTGCAGAAGTGTGATATCCGATAATAGGATGCGAGTGCAACTAGTTGCAAATGAGATGCTAATGCATGCTGATATGATACTACCTCTGTCCATAAATAGATGTATGTCTTTTGTCGTGGCCCCATCCTACTTCTGCATTTTCTTTACGGCCATTTTTGAGTAGTTGCGACCTGGACGTGATCGGACTAGTCGATACTCGATAGTAGTCGTAGTACTGTACAACTTCTGCATGTGGCGTCAGCCTCTAGAGTAGTAGTACTAGCTAACGGATAGATTATATCTGGAGAAACTGACATGGCCATTGATATGACAAGACTATACCCGGATTCGGACGCATTGTAGTGACTCCATCAATGTTCCGCTATGATGGTCTATTTTACTGCTACACCAGATTGTCGACGCAGAGGATTCCTTGGCTTCCGCGCAAGACCCTTCCCAAAGAAGGCATCTGCTCTGGCCCGTTGATTCTATGTGGACGGTTCCAGATTGCTTTATGTGACCCCGAACAAGATTCTTTTACATTGCCCATCTTTTCACTGACATTGAATCGCTGAAACTTGGGGTCCGCCTGTGGCAGGACCAGCCTGTCAATGGCCCAAAGTCTTATGTGCTCCCGCCCTTTGATTTTGGATGGACGGACAAGATTGCCCAGTCCCATCCCTGTCCTGTTCGTTCCAGTTTTCATCCTCCTCCCCGGGGAACCCTCCCCGGAGAGCTCTACACCGACCCCTTCTATCCCCACCTGCTTGTCCCTTCCTTCTTCCTCCAGCGATTCATCCATCGTTCAACAAGTTGTCTAAGAAGAACATGAAGAAGTGTAAGAAGAGGAAGGAGGCGTTGTTGTCTGAGACTAAATCCGCGGTGAAATCCATCCCGCTGAAAGTCCTGCAAACTCCGACTTTGAAAGTGTACCAGCGGCGCCGGCGGACAGGCATGTCTGCGCTTCCATCGCAAGCTCAGTCTGCGCTTCCATCGCAAGCTCAGTCTGCTTCGGGCTTGTTGGGTCAGGGCAGAGTAATCCAGCAAGAGTCCTGGTAGGTTTTTATCGCCATGTGCTTTCTTTGCCCCCATGAACGCAGATTACAGCAAGGCAAACAGATCCAACTATTTTTTTACCCGGGAGAACCAGCTATTTGACCGTCTTTCTTCCAGGGCCGCCCGTTCAAGTGTCGCCCTTCCTACCGATGCCGAGAAATCGACCGTGTTTCGCCAAGATGGTGGGTACGAAGCTCCCCGGTATGTTTCCATCGCCATGCCGAAGTTTCTCTGCCTTCTGGCTGGCTAGCGGATCAAACAATTTAACCGTCTTTCTTCCATGGCGGCTGGTTTCAGCGCCATTCCTACCCAAGTTGAGAAATCGCTCGTTTCTCGCCAACCTGGTGGGTACGAAGCTCCTGGGTATGTTTCCATCGCCATGCCGGATTTTCGTTGAGTCCTTGCTGGCAGGCGGTGCCAACTAAACCGGCTATCATCTTCCAGGGCCGACGGTTCCAGGCTCGTGCTTTCTACCGCAGGATCCACTTCGTACTTAGCTATCGAGGACCCGTTGTTTGATGAGCACTTGTTAGCTCTCAAGAGCATTAATAATGTATGCACTATATAATATATATCCATTGCTTTTTTTTCTTCCTCTTCATCTCCGTACTGCATGAGGGCTTCTTTAATTCGTAGGACTTCTATAAGAATTGTGTAGCATTTAGATCCTATGGTTTTTTTTCCTACATTAGTTGTTTGATTTATAGAAATATATCCTATGTTTGTTCCTTTTTTCGAAATGGGGGACATATCACAGCCTCTGCATCAAAATGATGTATATGGCTGCTTTATTGCTTTCTTCAGTTCATACACAAATTATGACAACTTCTCACGGATCAGCTAGAGTCGACACAAAGATCCACCAACGAAACATAGAAAACAGCGGGTGCCAAAAAGGCAAAAACACATCAGTAAGTAATTCTATGAGGAAACTGCCAGCCACCCTGGCTGTAAAAATCCCGTGCGGCTGTCTCTAGTCAGTTGCACCCAGACTCCATGATATCCTGCTGATCCTCGGGCTGGAGATAAGAAACATACGGATCTAGTGAATAATCATAGGGATAACCTGCAAGAAGGGATGAGATTTGGGTTTATTAAACTCGACTTCATTTTGTACATTCCAAATAGCCCATAAAATAGCGCATACACCCTCTGTAATGTATACAAAATCCTATGCTTTTCCTAATCTTATGATTTTCATATCCTGTGAATGAAAAAGGATCCCTGATTCGTTCCTGGTGAATTTTTCCATGCAGGAAGGGATTATGAGATTAAAGGGCCACAACACCACCCTTCAGAACAGAAACCTCAAACTCTTGCATAGGTTTGGTATCATGAATGCAGAATCAGAGACGAATGCCCAGTCTCCGGGAGAGGAGCAGCCAGTGCGCGTGTGTGCATCTTCGGCCGTGTATGTTTCCATTGCCGTGCCGCAGTTTCATCGCCTCCTTGCTGGCTGCCAGATCCAACTACTTAAATGTCTTTCTTCCAGGGATGGCGGTTCCATCGTTGAAGAGGTTCCTATGGACAAGGACTTTGCAGCTCTCAGGCATATTGAAGAGGTTGGCACTCCATTTGTTTATTTCTCCCCCCTCATCTGCACTCTGCATACTTCATTGCTGTTGAATTTGCAATGCAGGATGTGATAACACGATTCTCCGCGAAACTGGACCAGATCAAGGGCCACAACATCATCCTTCATAAGAAAATCCGCCACCTCGTGGGCAGGTGCATTTTAAATCGTGCCATATCGAAGGAGAATGCCCGTTCCATGCAATCTTCTTTTGATAAACGGTACTCAGACGTTCTCGTGGAGTGTGAGAAGTTGAAGAAGGAAGTCGAGGAACTACGCGCCCAGCCACCGATGAGTGTGGTCACTGACAAGGCTGGTCAGTGTGATTGCAACTGTGACTGTGAAAGTTTTCAACAGGAAGTGGAGTTGCATGCTGAACATGCGCAATATTTCGAGACGAAGTACTTGAAAGTTCGCACAGAGTGCGATAAGTTGAAGAAGGAAGTCGAGTGTCTCCGCTCCCAGCAGCCAACTATTGCGACATCAGGAGACCAGGGTGTGCTAATTGCAGCCAGAATTTTGGAATCGATGAAAAGTTGAATTTGGCTTTGTTGTGCAATATAGCAAGACCTGTTCCTCCTCTGCCTTCGTCTTTTGGCATAATTGCTTTGTCTTCAGTATTGACTCCTGAATGCTTCGTATATTTCTGACTGTTTCTGAATTATGTACAACTTTTGTAATATTGGTCAAACTAGTTTTGACCAGGGTTTGTGTAGGGTGGTTGAATTTTTTTGGTTGGTCCAAATTGTGTTGTGTGGTCCAAATGTGATGTATCATCACACCACCATGTGCCCCGCCACCCCCAGGTTTTGGTAATGCCATTCTGATACATGCTTCATAGAAGGAACATACATTTTTTCCGTTAGGGCATGACAATTTTGAAAAATTCAAACAAAAATGGGAAGAGAGAATGGTAACATCATTTTCCATGTGATGCCCCTGTGCCAAATTTTGGTTCATTTTAAGAATGTAAGGTGACAAATTACTCGAGGAAGCTAGTTGGAGTAGACGGGCATGACCGGATTGGCATAGGGGATTTATTTTTTGAAGGATGTTATTTTTCATGGACAATATCTGACACAAACAATAAAATGTTAAGGTCTCATATTATTCTGAATGATTGTGAATTACTTATGACGTTTGGAAGTATTGGTATACGTGAGAATCGAGTACATGCACGACTTCACGCGTCCACAACTAATCGGCCTCATCGTCTCTCGCGTCCACAACTAATGCCATTCTGATACAGAGAGTCAGAGGCTATAAAATAATCGGCCTCATCGTCTCTCGCGAGCTCGTCCTCTCCCCTCCCATCAACTCACCGCACCTCCGAGGCATCGACTTCCTCGTTTCCAACCGCAGCAGCATGAAGACAGGTCTTGCGTACGAGGCGGAGCAATCGGCGGCCGCTCGCGCAGAGGATGCCTCTGCGGTAGTGGCCGTCGCGGCGGGTGAGGCTTCACCGGGTACCCAGGCCGCTCGTCTCCTCTGCTTGTCTGATTCTTCGACCTCGGTCGAAACGGGCGTCCTGGCCGTCGAGGAGAAGGTGGATAGCAACGCCGTTGCTCCCGCCGAAGATCTGCAAGGCGTTGCAGGCCACCACGGCGAGGTCTTCCTCGACCCGGTGCTGGACGCGGACCTCGACCCCTTCGACGATTTCGGCCCAAACGTTCAGTTCCAGGAGGATGTCGAGGGTGACGACGAGGAGGTACTGCTCTTTTACCGAAACTGTCCCGATCCTTTTTGTGTCATATTACTGTTCACGTGGTTTGCACGAACCTGGTTCTTGATTGATTTGATCTCCTACCTTGTTCTTGTAGACGTACTTGATTCTACGGTTCGTACGGTCAGATTCTAGTTTAATTTCGACTAATCTGCCATGTAGTTGGCTTGATTTGTCATATAATTAATTTATGTGTTCATACTTAGTGGACTTGCAATTGTTGTGGCTTATGTTCATTGCTGTTCATAGGGTTTTCTCGTGATTTAGTATGATTTCTTCTGCCATTTACTTGTTCTACACATTTAATTTTAGGGTTTCTAAGGTTTGCTTATGATAGTGCAGTATTTATTCGATCTGTCATTAAGCACCTGATTATTATGTACTTTATAATTCACAGGAATATTCTGACGACATGGACGACAACAAGGAGCGCAGGGACCAGAAGAGCCGCTACGTTCTGAAGCGGCTGAAGGGTGGTGAAATTCGTTTCCGCAAGCGCGGG
The DNA here is from genome assembly GCA_030979885.1 of Lolium multiflorum. Classification (NCBI taxonomy): domain Eukaryota; kingdom Viridiplantae; phylum Streptophyta; class Magnoliopsida; order Poales; family Poaceae; genus Lolium; species Lolium multiflorum. Next base: position 168,158,992 of record CM061750.1, read on the forward strand.
GAGCTATTTTGCCCATTCTGTGGCAAAATCCTCCAGAAGGACATCCGCAGCCTGATCCAGCATGCGACGGGTGTAGGCCTAAGTACATCGGGGAAGCACCGCCCTGCAACCAAGGCCAAGCACGCAGCATATGGCCTCTTCCTCCAGAATTACGTCTTGCCTGGCTTGTTCCCAGTCAACGCCCCTGCTGCTGGCCCTCATGCTCCTGGTCCTGTTTAAAGTTCATATGTGTAATCTTATTCCCTTTGGAAGTTCAGTATTAAACTCTACTAGTACAACCGTGGTGGTCTTGTGATGGTAGTACTCTTTTGATGCATTTGTGATGTAGTAGTACTAGTATTTTTTTTTGAAATGGTATAGTACTACTAGTATCTAAGAAAAGTACTCCCTTCGATTCACATTCATTTTACACCAAGAAATATGGATCGGAGTGAGGGAGTAAATTAAACATGGCATCTCGTGCATGAAGCTTGACATATCGATCAGGTTGGCTAGAATGGCAATACAATGCTGCTCATTAGGCAAATGCATGCCATGTAAAGAAGTCTATACTGACATAAAAAAAGACTACATTGGGGATTAGAGTCAATTGGGGCATCTACAATACAGAAAATCTTGCTTGTAGCTGATTTTGGCTAAGAGGGTTTTACTCACATTACACGTGCCACTTTCCTTGTGTGCAAAACAAGTTCCAATAAAGGAAGAGGAAAGAAAAGGACATTGTGGGCGAGATTGAACACCTTTTTTATGTGTTAAGCTGAGGCCTCGTTAAGCTGAGGATTTCGACTTAGGCCTAACAGCTCAGCACACCCACAAATAAATCTCCTTGCACGCACCACTGCCAGCAAAAATAACAGAATTAGCACGCAAGATTAAGAACGAAGTGAATTTAATTAACTTGGTTAGCTTTTCAAGCAATATATTCAGAGAAAGAGCACACATGTTCGGCTCGAAATAATCGTAAGAGAAGAACAATAAATCTAAGGCACCCCACTTCATCGGAAGAAGGGGCGCGACAACGCATGGATTCATATATACCTTGAGTCGACGCTGGCTCATAGAAGGGCGGCCGCGCCTCGAGGATGCCGGCGACGTCTCCACCTCGGTATCACATGTGACTGCTTCTCGACGGGCGGTGCGCCGCGCCATGTAGAAGATCTATCAAAAGAGGAGAGCCCGATGACGCTACTGACGCCTCAACCTTGATAGCACCGGCCTGTTGCTCCGCACTGAGATGCGCCACATGCAAGATTTAGCGGATGCGCCAATTTAAGAGATATGTCATGATCGTTGTAATAAATTTCACCGTGATGATGATTTGATCCTGCACTCGGCCTTGAACACAAGTACTAGTACAGTCTCACAATTTTTTTTATCATTATACTTTGCGAGATTTAGCGGATGCACCAATTTTAGAGATATGTCATGATCGTTGTAACGAATTTCAACGTGATGATGATTTGATCCTGCACTCGGCCTTGAACATAAGTACTAGTACATTCTCACAATTTTTTATCATTATACTTTGCGAGATTTAGCGGATGCGCCAAATTAGAAGATAGATCATGATCATGGTAACACACTTTTCAATGTAATGATGATTTGATGTTGCACTCGACCTTGAACATAAGTCCTAGTACGGTCTCACAATTTTGTATCATTATACTTTGCAAGTTTTAGAGGATGCGCCCATTTTCAGAGGTAGATCATGATCATGGTAACAAATTTTAAACGTGATGATGATTTGATGTTGCACTCGACCATGAACAGAAGTACTACTACTGTCTCACAATTTCTTTATCATTATAGTTTGCCAGATTTAGCGGATGCGCCAAATTTAGAGATAGATCATGATCATGGTAACAAATTTTCAACGTGATGATGATTTGATGTTGCACTCGGGCTTGAACAGAAGTACTAGTACGGTCACTAATTTTTTTAGCATTATACTTTGCAACGAATGCACCAATTTCAGGTGCATGTCACCAGATCTGTGTCCGATGATGATCATGGTAGTAACCGATGTTCAACTTGATGATGATTTGATTTTACAGTCGGCCTTGAACAGAGGTACTAGTACGGTCTCACAATTTTTTATCATTATACTTGTACCTTAGCGAAATTCAAAATCTCATAGCGGCAAAACTTCCCGCCCACAAAATACAAAAATTTCACACGCTTCCAAATTCCGATTCTACCCCTGTGGAGATGACAGCAAAGTCGGTTGGTGGGGGGGTCTGGCCGTCATTTTTTGGATCACCACCTCCCTAGCCCCGGATACCCTCCCAAAAAAATTCATTTCCCTCAGTCTCTCATCTGAGACCACCCACCGGAACTTCTCAAGTCCCTCTCTCTACCACCTCCACGACCACCGCACCGGAACATCCCCGCCGGACTTCCCTGGCCTACCCGAGCCCTCGCGATCCTCGTCATCCGGCTGCCTGCCGGAGCCGCTTCATCGACGCCGTCATCAACCGGACCGGATCATCCCCGCCGAACCTCGAAACCATATGCTCATCCAGCAGTCTACCGCAGTCGCTTCAGCTGCGGTATCGTCCACCCCGCCGGAGCCGCTTCGCCGGATCCGTCGTCCACCGCATCGGATCTTGCTCACCGACACCGCTGTGCATGAACCGGATCTGCTTCACCGGCGCAGTGCATGATCTAAACTCTTCTACTGTCGCTTTTCTATTGCTTGCCTGCAAGTTCTTGTTTAATCTTGGGGGAACCTGTTTGTGCTAACGACGCGCCGTTACGTTTTTGCAGATGAGATGAGTAACCATGAAGTGTAATGGCCGTCTCTCCAACCCCAAGTAGCACATGTAGCGTACTTCATCACCGGATCTATCAACCCCAGGAAGATCTGCTGTGACTCCCACAGAGTGCTTCTCCTAATGTAAGTCCCTTGTTTTAGCGCCATGTTCTGGGTTCAGATGCTTGTTTGTCTGAAGCTCTTTTAGTTCATTCCTAGCTATGACCGTAACACGTTGCTATTTTCTACTTCATTGCTAACTTTAAGCGATTGAACATTTTGGTTTGCATTCCCTGCTCTGTAGATGTAGCCATCATAACTTCTATCTTGCTCAGTCGTTGTTACAAAAATTATACTGTAGGTATTATAGTAACATCCTGCTATTATTTAGTTCATGGCCAATTTTAAGTAATTGCACATGTTGGTTCGCATTCCCTGCTCTATAGCTTTTGGCATCGTAACTTCTATATTTGGTTTACATTCCCTGCTCTGTAGATCTAGCCATCATAACTTTATCTTGCTCAGTCGTTGTTACAAAAATTATGGCCTGCTACTATGTTGTTTGTGCCAATTTTTTACTCCATGAACATGTTGGCTTGCATTCCCTGTACTACAGGTGATGCCATTGTTTTGTATCTAGCATGCTATCACTCTGCTATCTAGCCTGTAGTACAAATAAACTTGTCATACTACTAGATAATAATTTTGCGTGCCATCTTGTTCTTCAAAAGCTGCATTATTGACTTGTTTCTCTGACTTGGCATGACGCTCACATATGGAAAGCTGAACATATTGGTTTGCATTCCCTCTTATACAAGTTCACAGGTGATCCCACTATATTCTGTATCTGGTCCATCCTAAGCTCCAGCATTAACTATCCTCCATGTGTTGCTCATTACAAGTTTATATCCCGAAACATCTTGATTTGCATCCCCTTCACTATAAGTTCAGGAGTATTATTTAGTTCACGGCCAAAATGAAGTAATTGCACTTGGCACATGTTGGTTCACATTCCCTCCTCTTTAGCTTTTGCCATCGTAACTTCTATTTTTGGTTTACATTCCCTGCTCTGTAGATGTAGCCATCATAACTTCATCTTGCTCAGTCGTTGTTACAAAATTTATAGCCTGCTACTATGTTGTTCATGCCAATTTTGTACTCCCTGAACATGTTGGTTTGCATGGGACTCGACAGTAGTAAGTCTGCTGTTTCATTCTAACATGCTCTGTTATATTGGCTGTTGGTATGCGGCATGCACTCTTTGTTTGCTTATTGTGCGCATTACAATGATCTTGTTATAACGATGAAATGATGAGTTCCAAATTCTTTGGCAAACAATATTGTAGTGTCTTTGCCTTTCCATTGTTGCTGTCTTAACTTGTAATGTCTTTGTTTCAGATATAGGTGCTGCATGGACAACTTAAAAGATTGCCGGATCGCTTCATTGTATTGCTAGGTTTAATTACCATTCAATTTCTCTGGGTTCTGTAATATTTTTTTCAATGCCTTGCAGCTGATGTAATATTTAGTTAGTTTTTATAGTTCTTTCGCGCATTTTTTCTTTGGTGCTTGTGGTAAGTGAGGCTATCCGACAGAAATCAATGCTGCGTAAATATTCTCAGTATCTAAATCACGAATTCCCATCCCTTAAACGGCCCAATTAATCGAAATCACATATGTGCCTGCCCGCAAAATCCTAAAGCGCATATTATGCCGGCATATAAACAGCAACTAAACGGGCTGGCCCACTTACTTCTTGGGCCAGCCCATGTGAGTTACGGTGGACCCCACACTCTAATTGGGCTGGCCCACTTGCTTTAAGGTGGACCCCACCCACTACTGGGCCGGCCCACTAATTAGTTGGGCCAGCCCATTTGCTTTTGTGGTGGACCCCACATACTAAATGGGCCGGCCCTTCAAGAGGAAAGTGGGACCCACTGTGTTTTTGGCCCGGCCCACTATCTTGTTGGGCCGCCCACTTGCGATATGGTGGACCCCACGTACTAAATGGGCCGGCCCTTTAAGAGGAAAGTGGGACCCACATGTGTTTTTGGCCCGGCCCACTATCTTGTTGGGCCAGCCCACTTGCTATATGGTGGTCCCACATGGTAAATGGGCCGGCCCTTTAATGGGAAGGTGGGACCCACCCGTGTTTTTGTCCCGGCCCACTATCTTGTTGGGCCGGCCCCGCTATATGGTGGACCCCACATAACAAATGGGCCGGCCCATTAACAGGAAGGTGGGACCCACCTGTGTTTTTGGCCCGCCCACTATCTTGGTGGGCCAGCCCACTTGCTATATGGTGGGCCCCACATACTAAATGGGCCGGCCCTTTAACAGGAAAGTGGGACCCACTGTGTTTTTGGCCCGGCCCACTATTTTGTTGGGCCGGCCCACTTGCTATATGGTGGACCCCACAAACTAAATGGGCCGACCCTTTAACTGGAAAGTGGGACCCACTGTGTTTGGCCCGACCCACTAGCTTGTTGGGCCGCCCACTGCTATACGATGGACCCCACACACTAAATGGGCGGCCCTTTAAAGGGGACCCACTGTGTTTTTGGCCCGGCCCACTTGCTTCTTGGGCCGGCCCATTGCTGTAAGGTGGACCCCACATGTTAAATGGGCCGGCCCATTTAAGTTTTGACCAGTCAACCTTAGAGGTTAGGCCCGGCCCACGTAACTAATGGACCAGCCCAGCTATATAGTTGACCGGTCAAACTATGTCATCTGGCCCGGCCCGCTTAAGACGTGGCAGGCCTCGTGTGGGCCTACCATCTACCACGGGGTTTCAGCGGTTAACGCCGTTAACTGCCAGTTAACGGCGTCTGCCACGTGTCAGTTTGCATGACGTCAGCAGTCAACGGGCTCCCGAAAACACTTCCGCAACGGTCCGATTTTCCGTGGCGGAAGGGCGCCCAAGCGCGACGGACCGAAAAAATCGTCGTTGGACTTTGCCTGACGCAGTTTCCACAACGGAACCCATATCGTCGGGTTAGGCCCATAGGCGACGAAAAATACCCCTTAGCGGACGATTTTGAGACGTTGTCTATCAGAACTTTTCTTGTAGTGCAAGTGTTCCATATGAAAAAGCGGAGCGTAATATCTCCAATAAAAGGATTGTGGGATCCAACTTTATTCAAACCAAAACAAAAATAAAAGCAAACAGACGCTCCAAGTAAAGAACATAAGATGTGACGGAATAAAAATATAGTTTCACTAGAAGTGACCTAATAAGTTGTCGATGAAGAAGGGGATGCCTTGGGCATCCCCAAGCTTAGATGCTTGAGTCTTATTGAAATATGCAGGGATGAACCACGGGGGCATCCCCAAGCTTAGACTTTTCACTCTTCTTGATCATATTGTATCATCCTCTTCTCTTGACCCTTGAAAACTTCCTCCACACCAAACTTTAAGCAAACTCATTAGAGGGTTAGTGCATAATCAAAAATTCACATATTCAGAGGTGACATAATCATTCTTAACACTTCTGGACATTGCACAAAGCTACTGAAAGTTAATGGAACAAAGAAATCCATTCAAAGCATAGCAAAAGAGGCAATGCGAAATAAAAGGCAGAATCTGTCAAAAACAGAACAGTCCGAAGACGAATTTTTCTGAGGCACTTAACTTGCTCAGACGGAAAAACTCAAAACTAATGGAAGTTGCGTACATATCTGAGGATCACGCACGTAAATTGGCAGATTTTTTTAATTTTTCTACAGAGAGATCTACGCAAATTCGTGACAGATAGCAATTTTCTGCTGCATAATCCAAATCTAGCATCAACTTTACTATAGAGACTTTACTTGGCACAAAAACATGATAAAGAGAGGTTGCTACAGTAGTAACAACTTCCAAGACTCAACAAAACAGTAGTAAAATAAAACATGGGTTATCTCCCAAGAAGTGCTTTTCTTTAACGCCTTTCAGCTAGGCGCAGAAAGTGCAAATCAAGTAACATCAAGAGAAGAAGCATCAACATCATAATTTGTTCTAATAATAGAATCAAAAGTCAACTTCATTCTCTTTCTAGGGAAGTGTTCCATACCTTTCTTGAGAGGAAATTGATATTTAATATTTCCTTCTTTCATATCAATAACAGCACCAACAGTTCGAAGAAAGGGTCTTCCCAAGACAATAGGACAAGATGCATTGCATTCAATATCCAAGACAACAAAATCAACGGGGACAAGGTTATTGTTAACCGTAATGCGAACATTATCAATCCTCCCCAAAGGTTTCTTTAGAGAATTATCAGCAAGATTAACATCCAAATAACAATTTTTCAATGGTGGCAAGTCAAGCATATCATAAACTTTCTTAGGCATAACAGAAATACTTGCACCAAGATCACATAAAGCATTACATTCAAAATCATTGAATTTCATCTTAATGATGGGCTCCCAACCATCTTCCAACTTCCTAGGAATAGAAGCTTCAAGTTTTAATTTCTCTTCCCTAGCTTTAATGAGAGCATTTGTAATATGTTTTGTAAAGGCTAAATTTGTAGCACTAGCATTAGGACTTCTAGCAAGTTTTTGTAAGAACTTAATAACTTCAGTAATATGACAATCATCAAAATCTAAACCATTATGATCTACAGCATTCTGAAAAATTTCAGCACTATTATCACAAACAGTTTCAGCAGTTTCAGGCAATTTTGCACGCTTTGTACTAGAATTAGAAACATTGCCAACACCAATTATTTTACCATTGATAGTAGGAGGTTTAGCAACATGTGAAGAATCAACATTACTAGTGGTGGTAATAGTCCAAACTTTAGCTACATTATTCTCTTTAGCAAGTTTTTCTTTTTCTTCTCTATCCCACCTAGCATGCAATTCAGCCAACATTCTTATATTATCATTAATTCGAACTTGGATGGCATTTGTTTTAGCAAACTTAGCATCTTTAACTTCATCAGGCATAACTTTCAGTTTTAAAAGATCAACATCAAGAGCAAGACTATCAACCTTAGAAGCAAGAACATCAATTTTACCAAGCTTTTCCTCAACAGATTTATTAAAAGCAGTTTGTGTACTAATAAATTCTTTAAGCATGACTTCAAGACCAGAGGGTACACTCTTATTATTGTTGTAAGAATTACCATAGGAATTACCATAACCACTACCATTATTAGAAGGATATGGCCTATAGTTGTTGTTACCATAATTATTCCTATAAGCATTGTTGTTGAAATTATTATTCTTAATGAAATTCACATCAACATGCTCTTCTTGAGCAACCAATGAAGCTAAAGGAACATTATTAGGATCAATATGAGATCTACCATTAACAAGCATAGACATAATAACATCAATCTTATCACCCAAAGAAGAGGTTTCTTCAACAGAATTTACCTTCTTACCTTGAGGAGTTCTTTCAGTATGCCATTCAGAGTAATTGATCATCATATCATCAAGAAGCTTTGTTGCGGCGCCTAAGGTGATGGACATAAAAGTACCTCCAGCAGCTGAATCCAATAGGTTCCTCGAGGAAAAATTCAATCCTGCATAAAAGGTTTGGATGATCATCCAAGTAGTTAGTCCATGGGTAGGGCAATTCTTTACCAAAGATTTCATTCTCTCCCATGCTTGAGCAACATGTTCATTATCTAATTGCTTAAAATTCATTATGCTACTTCTCAAAGATATAATTTTAGCAGGAGGATAATATTTACCAATAAAAGCATCTTTACATTTAGTCCATGAATCAATACTATTCTTAGGCAAAGATAGCAACCAATCTTTAGCTCTTCCTCTTAAGGAGAAAGGAAACAATTTCAGTTTTATAATATCACCATCTATATCTTTATACTTTTGCATTTCACAAAGTTCAACAAAATTATTAAGATGGGCAGCAGCATCATCATTACTAACACCAGAAAATTGCTCTCTCATAACAAGATTCAGTAAAGCAGGTTTAATTTCATAAAATTCTGCTGTAGTAGCAGGTGGAGCAATAGGAGTACTTATAAAATCATTATTATTTGTGCTAGTGAAATCACACAACTTAGTATTTTCAGGAGTACCCATTTTAACAGTAGTAAAGTAAACTAAGCAAACAAAATAAATAAAGTAAAGACAAGTAACTAATTTTTTTGTGTTTTTGATATAAAGAAAGCAAACAAGACAGAAAATAAAATAAAGCAAGACAATAAACAAAGTAAAGAGATTGGATGTGAGAGACTCCCCTTGCAGCGTGTCTTGATCTCCCCGGCAACGGCGCCAGAAAAAGAGCTTGATAACGCGTGAAGCACACGTCCGTTGGGAACCCCAAGAGGAAGGTGTGATGCGTACAGCAGCAAGTTTTCCCTCAGTAAGAAACCAAGGTTATCGAACCAGTAGGAGTCAAGGGCCACGTGAAGGTTGTTGGTGGAGGAGTGTAGTGCGGCGCAACACCAGTGATTCCGGCGCCAACGTGGAACCTGCACAACACAATCAAGTACTTTGCCCCAACTTAACAGTGAGGTTGTCAATCTCACCGGCTTGCTGAAAACAAAGGATTAAACGTATGGTGTGGAAAATGATGTTTGTTTGCGAAGAACAACAAAGAACAGAGATTGCAGTAGATTGTATTTCAGATGTAAAAGAATGGACCGGGGTCCACAGTTCACTAGTGGTGTCTCTCCAATAAGATAAATAGCATGCTGGGTGAACAAATTACAGGTGGGCAATTGACAAATAAAGATTCATATACATATCATGATGATCACTATGAGATTTAATCAGGGCATTACGACAAAGAACATAGACCGCCATCATGCATCTATGCCTAAAAAGTCCACCTTCGGGTTAGCATCCGCACCCCTTCCAGTATTAAGTTGCAAACAACAGACAATTGCATTAAGTATGGTGCGTAATGTAATCAACACAAATATCCTTAGACAAAGCATTGATGTTTTATCCCTAGTGGCAACAGCACATCCACAACCTTAGAACTTTCTGTCACTGTCCCAGATTCAATGGAGGCATGAACCCACTATCGAGCATAAATACTCCCTCTTGGAGTTACAAGTATCAACTTGGCCAGAGCCTCTACTAGCAACGGAGAGCATGCAAGAACATAAACAACACATATATGATAGATCAATAATCAACTTGACATAGTATTCTATATTCATCGGATCCCACCAAACACAACATGTAGCATTACAAATAGATGATCTTGATCATGTTAGGCAGCTCACAAGATCTAAACATGATAGCACAAGAGGAGAAGACAACCATCTAGATACTGCTATGGACCCATAGTCCAAGGATGAACTACTCACGCATCAATCCGGAGGCGGGCATGGTGATGTAGAGCCCTCCGGTGATGATTCCCCTCTCCGGCAGGGTGCCGGAGGCGATCTCCTGAATCCCCCGAGATGGGATTGGCGGCGGCGGCGTCTGGAAGTATTTCCGTATCGTGGCTCTCGGTAATAGGGTTTTCGCGACGGAGAGTTTAAGTAGGCGGAAGGGCAGCGTTGGAGGGCACAGGGCCCCACACCGCCCGGCGCGAGCCCCATGCAGCCGCGCCGCCCTATGGTGACGGCCCCTCGTGGCCCCACTTCCTATGCTCTTCGGTCTTGGAAGCTCCGTGGAAAAATAAGACCCGGGCGTTGATTTCGTCCAATTCCGAGAATATTTCCTTTGTAGGATTTCTGAAACCAAAAACAGCAGAAAACAGCAACTAGCGCTTCGGCATCTTGTTAATAGGTTAGTGCCGGAAAATGCATCAAAACATCATAAAGTGTGAACAAAACATGTAGGTATTGTCATAAAACTAGCATGGAACATAAGAAATTATAGATATGTTGGAGACGTATCACCCACTCAAGAAGGCATTTCACTAATTTAGCTTGCAAACTCTGGAATTTTCCTTTTGTCATTCTACCCTTTGGAGTCGGCGGCAGGCCTAGGTATTTTGCTTCAAAGGATTCTCGTGTCACTTCCAATGCAGATTTCACCTCCACACGCCGGTTTAGTGGGCATGAGTCCCCAAACATAATGGAGCATTTGCTTGGGTTAATTAGCTGACTTCGCTTGACGCATATTTGTCCAAAACTTTCTTGACTCGAATTGCTTGGTCCACTTGGGTCTTAAAAAATAGTAAACTATCATCTACAAACAAAAGATGAGAGATACCTGGGGCACGCCTACAAATTCCGACAGGCTCAATACCATTAGTGCACACCTCACACTGTAGTAAGGTAGACAAACCATCCGCAACAAAAAAAGCCAAAATGGTGAAGGGGGATCACCTTGTTGGAGGCCCCGATAAGGCGAAAATGATTCTAGGAGGGTTCCATTAAAGTTAACCTGATATGTCACCTCGGTGATGCATGACATAATCCAGTCAATCCACCGATGAGAGAACTCCAGCCTTTGCATCACTTTCCTTAGAAAATCCCAATCCACCATGTCATATGCTTTGGATAGATATAACTTGTAAGCACATAAATTCTTTGACATATTTGTGTTATTCTCAATGAAGTGCGGGCATTCAAAACCAACAAGAGCATTATCTGTGATTAATCACCGTAAGGATGTTGTTAATTGCGAGAGCAAATTAACTGTTAATAATCGGCTCTCGATCAATTTATACAAGATTGTGTCTTGCAATATAGGGTGTGATGTTTGATTACGCCTTAGCAATTGTTTTGATGCTCGCTTGATTTATCTGTATCGTGCTTTTACTTACCAGGCCAGGGAAAGCAATAACAACAAGAAGCTTTCAAAGATGCCCCCAACAGTTGTAATACTGCAAAAGCCGCAGCAAACAAGGGCATTTTGGCATCTCTGCCAACCAAAGGAGATTCAGATATTGATGTCGTATGATAAGCAACCTCAGTCCCTCCTCCTCTCAATAGTAAGGTATGTGTTGTTTGATTCAGAACTTGCCCTATGTCTTGATTCCCCCCATGATTCTTGCTCATTCTTGAGGGATCTAAGAGAGGAGATCTAGATCTACAATCCTCACCAATTCATTTCTCCTCTAAGTGAGGGGACCCTTTGGATCTAGATCTTGGAGTCATTTGTTGATTTCCTCCATTGTTCTTCCTCTCTAATCTCATCCTAGCATTTGTTGCTTTGGTGGGATTTGAGTGTGAAGGATTTGAACACCTCTAGTGTTCTTGCTTTGCATCATTGCATAGTGTTGAGCTCTCCACCACGATTAGTTCGAGTGAGAGACCGTGAGCTTGTTACTCTTGGAGGGTGACCTCCTAGTTGGCTTGGTTGGTGTCCCGGTGACCTCTTCGTGGAAGATTGTGAAGGGGCCCGGGCTTCTCCTTCGTGGAGCTTGTGAAGTGGTTGTGGAGCTTGCCATCTCCGGAGTGGAGGAAAAGCTAGCCATAAGGAAAGGGCTATTCCTTCGTGATATAGGCTCGGAGAATAAGGTGAGCTTTCGTGGCGTTGGGAAATCCTTCGTGGGATCCCCACCTCTCCAAACGTGACGTACCTTCTTGCAAAGGAAGGGAACACGGGAATACATCTTCGTCTTCGCGTGCCTCGGTTATTTCTATACCCAAGTTTATTTTCCTTTGTGGTAGCCATCGAGCTTGAAGTATTGATTATATCTTGCTATCACTTGTTGTTCATATATATATATATATATATAGCCCAACTATTCTCGAACCCCCCTTAAGAGTGGTTCTAGAATAGTTATTCTCGAACCCCCTCAAACCACCTTCTACTCCCGATCCGACCCGACCCATCTGGAAAAAACTACAGCCCAAACCGAAGCCCACCCCCACGCAACTGAACCGCCCCGCCCCCCTCGTCGTGCCCATTCCCTAAGCGAGACAGCACCTCGCAAATCCGATCGCGCCTCCTACCTTGTCGGCGCAGGCGACGGCGGCGGTAGCCGACGCGAGGGGTGGAGAGTCAGCGAAATCCCCCAGGAAAATACCTCCCTACCCGGCGACCAACCGCCCCACCTCCTCCAATCCCGACGGCTCCCCACCTCTTCCAATCCCGGCGACCAACCGCCCCAACTCCTCCCTCCCTGGCGGCTCCCCGCGTCACCCTCCTCCAGCCCGCGTTGCCCCCATCCTCCCGCCCAGGCGGCGCCTGTCAGGGCCAGCGATGGCCGAGACGTGGAACGGCGACGAGATGAGGAGGAAGACGAGCTAGCGAGGCTCAGACATCGCCGTGGGCTTTACGAAAATAGACAACGGGTAAAATAAATTGTATTTCTTCAGCTTGGGAACCTCCCCACCACCCCTCCTGTCTCTTATAGCCGCGAGACAGGCCCAAGCAAAGTCCTTACATCACTTAAGTACTTAATTAATTGAACTAAACAGTAATTAAGGTAATACTAATGCGAGACGTAGATCGAGCATCAGACGGTTACTGTGATCTTTGGAGCGCTGGATCCTAACAACACCCCTCTCTTGAGTTTAGACTTCAAGGCTGAAAATCAGGAAACGCTCGCTGAATGAGTTCCGCGTCTTCCCAAGTGGCTTCCTCTGTGGTCATGGATTCCCAGTGTATCAACCATTGTGGAATGGCGACATCATATTCGCCCACTGATCGAGGCACGATGCGCCGCTGGAGAATTGCCACAGGAGCATACTTCAACTTACCATCTTCAGTGACCAATGGTAGTGTTGGGTTTGGAACAGCTCGAGGCCCCTTGTGTTTCTTTAAGTGGCTCACATGAAATGTATTATGTAATTTGCAGTTCTCTGGTAGTTGCAGCTGGTAGGAAACCTGTCCAACCTTCTTGATCACCTTGAATGGACCATACCACTTTGGGGAAAGCTTAGGAGGGTTTTGCATGCCCAATGCCGTTTCCCTGTATGACTTCATTTTGAGATAGACAAAGTCCCCGAGTTCAAACAGCCTCTCTGTTCTCTTGTGATCAGCATGCTTCTTCATTCTGGCTTGGGCCTTTGCGAGATTCTGTTGAAGTAGTGTAATCATGTTGTCCTTTTCCAAGGTATCCTCCACAGAAGCTTGGAGTTGTCCAAATGGAACAAGAATGTGCTGTAATAGAGGAGGTGGGTATTCGTACAGTGCCTGAAATGGTGTCATTTGAATTGATGTATGATAAGAACAATTGTACCACCATTCGGCAGCTGGTAACCAATCACACCACTTGGTAGGTTGTTGGAAACCCATACATCGTAGGTACTGTTCCAGGCATTGGTTTACTCGTTCTGTTTGCCCATCTGATTCAGGGTGGTAGGCTGTGCTATAATGCAGCTTGGTTTTGAAGTGAGAAAATATATCTTTCCAAAACTGGCTGGTAAACACAGGGTCTCTATCACTGACTATAGTAGCTGGAGGTCCATGCAATTTGATGATCTGTGCCATGAATGCATCAGCCACCGTTTGAGAAGAGTAAGGGTGTGATAGGGGAATGAAGTGAGCATATTTGGTCAATCTGTCAACCACCACCAGAATAACATCTTTACCTCTTGATTTGGGGAGACCTGATACGCGTAGATGCACACGTCCGTTGGGAACCCCAAGTGGAAGGTATGATGCGTATAGAAGCAAGTTTCCCTCAGTATGAAACCAAGGTTTAATCGAACCAGTAGGAGCCAAGAAGCACGTTGAAGGTTGATGGTCGCGAAATGTGATGCGGCGCAACACCAGGGATTCCTGGCCAACGTGGAATCTGCACAACAAAACCAAAGTACTTTGCCCCAACGAAGCAGTGAGGTTGTCAATCTCACCGGCTTGCTGTAACAAAGGATTAAACGTATCGAGTGGAAGATGTTTGCAAAGAAAACAGTAAACACAATTGCATTGTATGCTATGTAAAGAATAGGACCGGGGTCCACAGTTCACTAGAGGTGTCTCTCCCATAAGATAAAGCATGTTGGGTAAACAAATTACAGTCGGGCAATTGACAAATAGAAAAAGGCATAACAATGCATATACATGATATGATAAATATAGTGAGATTTAATTGGGCATTACGACAAAGTACATAGACCGCCATCCAACTGCATCTATGCCTAAAAAGTCCACCTTCAGGTTATCATCCGAACCCCCTCCAGTATTAAGTTGCAAAGCAACAGACAATTGCATTAAGTATGGTGCGTAATGTAATCAACAACTACATCCTTAGACATAGCATCAATGTTTTATCCCTAGTGGCAACAGCACATCCACAACCTTAGAACTTTCTGTCACTGTCCCAGATTCAATGGAGGCATGAACCCACTATCGAGCATAAATACTCCCTCTTGGAGTTAAGAGTAAAAACTTGGCCAGAGCCTCTACTAGTAACGGAGAGCATGCAAGATCATAAACAACACATAAATAATAGATTGATAATCACCATAATCATAGTACTCTCTATCCATCGGATCCCGACAAACACAACATATAGAATTACAGATAGATGATCTTGATCATGTTAGGCAGCTCACAAGATCCAACAATGAAGCACAACAAGGAGAAGACGACCATCTAGCTACTGCTATGGACCCATGGTCCAGGGTGAACTACTCACTCATCACTCCGGAGGCGACCATGGCGGTGTAGAGTCCTCCGGGAGATGAATCCCTCTCCCCGGGGTGCCGGAGGCGATCTCCTGAATCCCCCGAGATGGGATTCGCGGCGGCGCGTCTCTGGAAGGTTTTCCGTATCGTGGCTCTCGGTGGGGTTTCGCGACGGAGGCTTTAAGTAGGCGAGAAGGTCAACGCGGGGGCCACGAGGGGCCGGGGGCAGGGCCGCGCGCCAGGGCCTGGCCGCGCCTATGCCCTGGCTGCCTCGTGGCCCCACTTCGTTATCTCTTCGGTCTTCTGGAAGCTTCGTGCAAAAATAGGACCCTGGGCGAAAGTTTCGTCCAATTCCGAGAATATTTCCTTACTAGGATTTCTGAAACCAAAAACAGCAGAAAACAAACTGGCACTTCGGCATCTTGTTAATAGGTTAGTTCCGAAAATGCATAAATATGGCATATAATGTGTAAAACATGTAGGTATCATCAATAAAGTAGCATGGAACATAAGAAATTATCGATACGTTGGAGACGTATCAGCATCCCCAAGCTTAGTTCTGCTCGTCCCGAGCAGGTAAAACAATAACAAAGATAATTTCTGAAGTGACATGCCATCATAATCTTGATCATACTATTTGTAAACATATGTAATGAATGCAGCGATCAAAGCAAAGGTAATGACATGAGTAAACAACTGAATCATAAAGCAAAGACTTTTCATGAATAGTACTTCAAGACAAGCATCAATAAGTCTTGCATAAGAGTTAACTCATAAAGCAATAAATCAAAGTAAAGGTGTTGAAGCAACACAAAGGAAGATTAAGTTTCAGCGGTTGCTTTCAACTTATAACATGTATATCTCATGGATATTGTCAACATAAAGTAATATAACAAGTGCAATATGCAAGTATGTAGGAATCAATGCACAGTTCACACAAGTGTTTGCTTCTTAAGGTGGAAGGAGATAGGTAAACTGACTCAACATAAAAGTAAAAGAATGGTCCTTCAAAGAGGAAAGCATCGATTGCTGTATTTGTGCTAGAGCTTTTATTTTGAAAACATGAAACAATTTTGTCAACGGTAGTAATAAAGCATATGAGTTATGTAAATTATATCTTACAAGTTGCAAGCCTCATGCATAGTATACTAATAGTGTCCGCACCTCGTCCTACTTAGCTTGGACTACCGGATCTTTGCATGCCATGTTTCAACCAAGTGTCACAAAGGGGTACCTCCATGCCGCCTGTACAAAGGTCTAAGGAGAATGCTCGCATTTTGGATTTCTCGCTTTTGATTATTCTCAACTTAGACATCCATACCGGGACAACATGGACAACAAATAATGGACTCCTCTTAAATGCATAAGCATGTAGCAACAATTATTATTCTCATATGAGATTGAGGATATATGTCCAAACTGAAACTTCCACCATGATTCATGGCTTTAGTTAGCGGCCCAATGTTCTTCTCTAACAATTTTGCATGCTCCAACCACTAAAATGATAGATCCTTCAGACAAGACGGACATGCATAGCAACTCACATGATATTCAACAATAGTTGATGGCGTTCCCCAGAAGCATGGTTATCGCACAACAAGCAACTTAATAAAATATAAAGTGCATAAGTACATATTCAATACTACGATAGTTTTTAAGGCTATTTTGTCCCATGAGCTATATATTGCAAAGGTGGATGATGGAATTTTAAAGGTAGCACTCAAGCAATTTACTTTGGAATGGCGGAGAAATACCATGTAGTAGGTAGGTATGGTGGACACAAATGGCATAGTAGTTGGCTCAAGGATTTTGGATGCATGAGAAGTATTCCCTCTCGATACAAGGTTTAGGCTAGCAAGGTTATTTGAAGCAAACTCAAGGATGAACAGGTGCAGCAAAACTCACATAAAAGACATATTGTAAACATTATAAGACTCTACACCGTCTTCCTTGTTGTTCAAAACTCAATACTAGATATTATCTAGACCTTAGAGAAACCAAATATGCAAATCAAATTTTAGCAAGCTCTATGTATTTCTTCATTAATGGGTGCAAAGCATATGATGCAAGAGCTTAAACATGAGCATAACAATTGCCAAGTATCACATTATCCAAGACATTTTAGAATTACTACATGTAGCATTTTCCAATTCCAACCATATAACAATTTAATGAAGAAGAAACTTCGCCTTGAACATTATGAGTAAAGCCTAAGGACACATGTGTCCATATGCAACAGCGGAGCGTGTCTCTCTCCCACAAAGTGAAT
The DNA here is from genome assembly GCA_030979885.1 of Lolium multiflorum. Lineage (NCBI taxonomy): Eukaryota > Viridiplantae > Streptophyta > Magnoliopsida > Poales > Poaceae > Lolium > Lolium multiflorum. Next base: position 168,176,458 of record CM061750.1, read on the forward strand.
GCTAGGATCCATCTTATTCAAACAAAAACAAAAACGAAAACAAACCGACGCTCCAAGTAAAGAACATAAGATGTGACTGAATAAAAATATAGTTTCAGGGGAGGAACCTGATGATGTTGTCGATGAAGAAGGGGATGCCTTGGGCATCCCCAAGCTTAGACGCTTGAGTCTTCTTAAAATATGCAGGGGTGAACCACGGGGGCATCCCCAAGCTTAGAGCTTTCACTCCTCTTGATCATAGTATATCATTCTCCTCTCTTGACCCTTGAAAACTTCCTTCACACCAAACTTCAAGCAAACTCATTAGAGGGTTAGTGCACAATTAATAATTCACACATTCAGAGGTGACACAATCATTATTTTCACTTCTGGACATTGCATAATGCTACTGGACATTAATGGATCAAAGAAATAAATCCAACATAGCAAAAGAGGCAATGCGAAATAAAAGGCAGAATCTGTCAAAAACAGAACAGTCCGTAAAGACGAATTTAAAGCTGGCACTAGACTTGCTCAAATGGAAAAACTCAAAACTAATGAAAGTTGCGTACATATCTGGGGATCACGCTCGTAAATTGGCAGATTTTTTCGAATTTTCTACAGAGAACTGTGCCCAGATTCGTGACAGACAGCAATGCTGTTTCTGCGCAGCGATCCCAAATATAACATCAACTTTGACATAGAAACTTTACTTGGCACAAAAACATGATAAGGAGAGGTTGCTACAGTAGTAAACAACTTCCAAGACTCAACAAAACAAAAAATTGCTGTAGTAAAAACATGGGTTGTCTCCCATAAGCGCTTTTCTTTAACGCCTTTCAGCTAGGCGCAGAAAGTGCAAATCAAGTAACATCGAGAGTAGAAGCATCAACATCATAACTTGTTCTAATAATAGAATCAAAAGGCAACTTCATTCTCTTTCTAGGGAAGTGTTCCATACCTTTCTTGAGAGGAAATTGATATTTAATATTACCTTCCCTCATATCAATAACAGCACCAACGGTTCGAAGAAAAGGTCTTCCCAACACAATTGGACAAGATGCATTGCATTCGATATCCAAGACAACAAAATCAACGGGGACAAGGTTATTGTTAACCGTAATATGCACATTATCAATCCTCCCCAAAGGTTTCTTTTTAACATTATCGGCAAGATTAACATCCAAATAACAATTCTTCAATGGTGGCAAGTCAAGCATATCATAAATCTTTTTAGGCATAACAGAAATACTTGCACCAAGATCACATAAGGCATTACATTCAAAGTCATTGAATTTCATTTTAATGATGGGCTCCCAACCATCTTCTAACTTTCTAGGAATAGAAGTTTCAAGTTTTAGTTTCTCTTCTCTAGCTTTTATGAGAGCATTTGTAATATGTTTGGTAAAGGCTAAATTTATAGCACTAGCATTAGGACTTTTAGCAAGTTTTTGTAAGAACTTTATAACTTCAGAGATGTGGCAATCATCAAAATCTAAATCATTATGAGCTACAGCAATGGGATCATTGTTCCCAAGGTTGGAAAAAATTTCAGCAGTTTTATCACAAGCAGTTTCAGCAGTTTTAGCAATTTCAGGCAGTTTTGTACGCTTTGCACTAGGAGTAGAAACATTGCCAACACCAATTATTTTACCATTGATAGAAGGAGGTGCAGCAACATGTGAAGAATTAGCATTACTAGTGGTGGTAATAGTCCAAACTTTAGCTACATTATTCTCTTTAGCTAGTTTTTCATTTTCTTCTCTATCCCACCTAGCACGCAATTCAGCCATTAATCTTATATTCTCATTAATTCTAACTTGGATGGCATTTGCTGTAGTAGTAATCTTATTATCAATATCATTATTAGGCATAACTTTCAATTTTAAAAGATTAACATCGGAGGCAAGCCTATCAACTCTAGAAGCAATAGTATCAATTTTATCAAGCTTTTCCTCAACAGATTTGTTAAAAGCAGTTTGTGTACTAATAAATTCTTTAAGCATAGCTTCAAGACCAGGGGGTACACTCCTATTATTGTTGTAAGAATTCCCATAAGAATTACCATAACCATTACCATTAGCAGAAGGATATGGCCTATAGTTATTACCAGAGTTGTTCCTATAAGCATTGTTGTTGAAATTATTATTTTTAATGAAATTCACATCAACATTTTCTTCTTGAGCAACCAATGAAGCTAAAGGAACATTATTTGGATCAACATTAGATCTACCATTCACAAGCATAGACATAATCACATCAATCTTATCACTCAAGGAAGAGGTTTCTTCAACAGAATTTACCTTCTTACCTTGTGGAGCTCTTTCCGTGTGCCATTCAGAGTAATTTATCATCATATCATCAAGAAGTTTTGTAGCCGCCCCCAATGTGATGGACATAAAGGTACCTCCAGCAGCTGAATCCAATAAATTCCGCGAAGAAAAATTTAGTCCTGCATAGAAGGTTTGGATGATCATCCAAGTAGTCAGTCCATGGGTTGGGCAATTCTTTACCAAAGTTTTCATTCTCTCCCATGCTTGAGCAACATGTTCAGTATCTAATTGCTTAAAATTCATTATGCTACTTCTCAAAGATATAATTTTAGCGGGAGGATAATATCTACCAATAAAAGCATCCTTGCATTTAGTCCATGAATCAATACTATTCTTAGGCAAAGATAGCAACCAATCTTTAGCTCTTCCTCTTAATGAGAAAGGAAACACTTTCAATTTAATAATATCACCATCTACATCCTTATACTTTTGCATTTCACAAAGTTCAACAAAATTATTGAGATGGGCAGCAGCATCATCAGAACTAGCACCAGAAAATTGATCTCTCATAACAAGATTTAGTAAAGCAGGTTTAATTTCAAAGAATTCTGCTGTAGTAGCAGGTGGAGCAATAGGTGTGCATAGGAAATCATTATTATTTGCATTTGTGAAGTCACACAACTTAGTATTTTCAGGGGTATTCATTTTAGCAACGGTAAATAAAACAAACTAGATAAAGTAAATGCAAGTAACTAATTTTTTGTGTTTTTGATATAGAGAGCAAGACAGTAAATAAAGTAAAACTAGCAACTAATTTTTTTGTGTTTTGTTTAGGTGCAGCAAACAAAGTAGTAAATAAAATAAAGCAAGACAAAAACAAAGTAAAGAGATTGAGAAGTGGAGACTCCCCTTGCAGCGTGTCCAGAAATTTAGCTTGATACGCGTAGATGCACACGTCCGTTGGGAACCCCAAGTGGAAGGTATGATGCGTATAGAAGCAAGTTTCCCTCAGTATGAAACCAAGGTTTAATCGAACCAGTAGGAGCAAGCACGTTGAAGGTTGATGGTGAAATGTGATGCGGCGCAGCACCAGGGATTCTGGCAACGTGGAATCTGCACAACAAAACCAAAGTACTTTGCCCCAACAAGCAGGTGGTTCAATCTCACCGGCTTCTTGTAACAAAGGATTAAACGTATCGAGTGGAAGATGTTTGCAAAGAAAACAGTAAACACAATTATATTGTATGCTATGTAAAGAATAGGACCGGGGTCCACAGTTCACTAGAGGTGTCTCTCCCATAAGATAAAGCATGTTGGGTAAACAAATTACAGTCGGGCAATTGACAAATAGAAAAAGGCATAACAATGCATATACATGATATGATAAATATAGTGAGATTTAATTGGGCATTACGACAAAGTACATAGACCGCCATCCAACTGCATCTATGCCTAAAAAGTCCACCTTCAGTTATCATCCGAACCCCCTCCGGTATTAAGTTGCAAAGCAACAGACAATTGCATTAAGTATGGTGCGTAATGTAATCAACAACTACATCCTTAGACATAGCATCAATGTTTTATCCCTAGTGGCAACAGCACATCCACAACCTTAGAACTTTCTGTCACTGTCCCAGATTCAATGGAGGCATGAACCCACTATCGAGCATAAATACTCCCTCTTGGAGTTAAGAGTAAAAACTTGGCCAGAGCCTCTACTAGTAACGGAGAGCATGCAAGATCATAAACAACACATAAATAATAGATTGATAATCACCATAATCATAGTACTCTCTATCCATCGGATCCCGATAAACACAACATATAAATTCAGATAGATGATCTTGATCATGTTAGGCAGCTCACAAGATCCAACAATGAAGCACAACAAGGAGAAGACGACCATCTAGCCACTGCTATGGACCCATGGTCCAGGGGTGAACTACTCACTCATCACTCCGGAGGCGACCATGGCGGTGTAGAGTCCTCGGGAGATGAATCCCCTCTCCGGCAGGGTGCCGGAGGCGATCTCCGAATCCCCGAGATGGGATTCGCGGCGGCTCTGGAAGGTTTTCCGTATCGTGGCTCTCGGCTTGGGGGTTTCGCGACGGAGGCTTTAAGTAGGCGGAAGGTCAGCGGGGGCCGAGGGCCGGGGGCAGGGCCGCGCGGCCAAGGGCTGGCCGCGCCGCCTATGCCTGGCTGCCTCGTGGCCCCACTTCGTTATCTCTTCGGTCTTAGGAAGCTTCGTGCAAAAATAGGACCCTGGGCGAAAGTTTCGTCCAATTCCGAGAATATTTCCTTACTAGGATTTCTGAAACCAAAAACAGCGGAAAACAACTGGCTCTTCGGCATCTTGTTAATAGGTTAGTTCCGAAAAATGCATAAATATGACATATAATGTGTATAAAACATGTAGGTATCATCAATAAAGTAGCATGGAACATAAGAAATTATCGATACGTTGAGACGTATCAAGACTGAGATGAAATCCATGCTAATATCAGTCCATACGTGTTGGAATTGGCAGTGGCTGAAGCAGGCCAGGATAGGGCAGCTTCTCTGTCTTGGAGATTTGACATATGGGGCATATTGCTACCTTTTCAGTGACAAACTGTTTGAGTTGGGGCCAGTGAAATACTTGCTGTATTTTGTGCAATGTCACTTTGATGCCTGAGTGTCTGATACGTCTCCAACGTATCGATAATTTCTTATGTTCCATGCTACTTTATTGATAATATCTACATGTTTTATGCACATTATATGTCGTATTTACGCATTTTAAGGAACTAACTTATTAACAAGATGCCGAAGAGCCAATGTGTTTCTTGTTTTTGGTTTCAGAATCCTAGTAAAATATTCTGAATTGGACGAAATCACCGCCAGGTCCTATTTTTGCAGAGCTTCCGAAGACCGGAGAGTGAAGTGGGCGACGAGCGCCGCCACCATAGGGCCGCGCGGCGGAGGGGGCCCGCGCCGCCCTATGGTGTGGGCCCTCGTCACCCCTGACCTACCCTTTCGCCTACTTAAAGCCTCCGTCACGAAAACCCCGGTGCCGAGAGCCACGATACGGAAAACCTTCCCGAGGCGCCCGCGCCGAATCTCCGGGATTCAGGAGATCGCCTCGCACCCCGAGAGGATTCATCTCGGAGGACTCTTCATCGCCATGATCGCCTCCGGAGTGATGAGTAGTAGTTCACCCCCGGACTATGGGTCCATAGCAGAGCTAGATGGTCTTCTCTAATTATGCTCATTGTTGGATCTTGTGAGCTGCCTAACATGATCAAGATATGTAATACTATATGTTGTGTTTGTCGGATCCGATGGATAGAGAATACTATGTTATGGTGATTATCAATCTATTGTTTATGTGTTGTTTATGATCTTGCATGCTCTCCGTTATTAGTAGAGGCTCTTAACTCCAGAGGGAGTATTTATGCTCGATACTCATTGACGGGATCGTGACGTGGGTTCTAAGGTTGTGTTGTGCTGTTTCCACTAGGGATAAAACATTGATGCTATGTCTAAGGATGTAGTTGTTGATTACATTACGCACCATACAATGCAATTGTCTGTTGCTTTGCAACTTAATACTGAATGGGTTCGGATGATAACTTGAAGGTGGACTTTTTAGCATAGATGTTGGATGGCGGTCTATGTACTTTGTCGTAATGCGGATATCTCACTATATTTATCATATCATGTATATGCATTATTATGCCCTTCTCTATTTGTCAATTGCCCGTATATGCTTTTATCTTATGGGAGAGACACCTCTAGTGAACTGTGGTCCTATTCTTTACATAGCATACAATCTACTGCAATACTTGTTTCTTGTTTTCTTGCAAACAATCATCTTCCACACAATACGGTTAATCCTGTTACAACAAGCGTGAGATTGACAACCTGCTGTTTCGTTGAGGCAAATACTTTGGTGTGTTGTGCATGTTCCACGTTGGCGCCGGAATCCCTGTTGTTGCATCACATTTCGCCACCATCAACCTTCAACGTGCTTCTTGGCTCCTACTGGTTCGATTAAACCTTGGTTTCTTTCTGAGGGAAAATTTGTGCGCATCATACCTTCCTCTTGGGGTTCCCAACGGCGTGTACATCTACGCGCATCAAGCACTTTTTAGCGCCGTTGCGGGAGATCAAGACAGCGGTCTCCACTTCCCAATCTCTTTATTTTGTTTTTGTCTTGCTTTATTTTATTTTTTTTTGCACTTAAACAAAAAAAAAAAAATTAGTTGCTAGTTTTACTTTATTCTTTACTCAAGCACAAAAAAATTAGTTACTCGTCTTTACTTTGTTTGCCTAGTTTACTTTTTGCTTATTTCATCATGCTTAATCCTAAGTTTACTTTGGAAGAGATACCGGTAGGACGAGGGTGTATCATTGGAAGAGATAATATAGAAGAATTTTTCACCCATGTTAGTATGGATGAAGATTTTGAAGATATACCATTATTAAAAACTGCTCCTACTTATGAAAGTGCTTCTGCCTGTTTGATACACATGTTAGAAACTAGATTTGTTAATCTCAATCCCATAATACAACATATGTTTCTTACACTTTCGGATATGGAGATGGGGGAAAAGAGAAATTTTGTTTTAAAAGTCCTTGTTAGAGAATTTGAGGATATAGTTAAAGAAGCTAGAAAAGTTTTTATTAAGCATAAGAGGCTTGGTTTCTTTCCTAATTTTAAACAAATACTTGAAAAGATGGATATGGATAGAATTAAGTATACTAATAATGTTAATGATGGTAGGGAAATTAAAGCGCCAATACCTAGTAAACTACTAGGAATGCATGAAGCTTTGGAAAACAACTATGCTTGGCTTGTTCCTGAAAATTTGTTTGATGAGAATAGTAAGCCTAGGAGCAATGAGAGAGGAGTTACTTATATAGACCAGATACAATGCATTGTTGAGAAAACTCCCAGCTCCCAAGGTAATGATGTTGATGCTTCTACTCTCGATGTTACTTGATTTGCACTTTCTGCGCCTAGAAAGGCGTTAAAGAAAAGCGCTTATGGGAGACAACCCATGTTTTTACTACAACAATTTTTTGTTTTGTTGAGTCTTGGAAGTTGTTTACTACTGTAGCAACCTCTCCTTATCATGTTTTTGTGCCAAGTAAAGTTTCTATGTTAAAGTTGATGTTATATTTGGGATCGCTGCGCAGAAACAGCATTGCTGTCTGTCACGAATCTGGGCACAGTTCTCTGTAGAAAATTCGAAAAAATCTGCCAATTTACGAGCGTGATCCTCAGATATGTACGCAACTTTCATTAGTTTTGAGTTTTTCCATTTGAGCAAGTCTGGTGCCATTTTAAATTCGTCTTTACGGACTGTTCTGTTTTGACAGATTCTGCCTTTTATTTCGCATTGCCTCTTTTGCTATGTTGGATGAATTTCTTTGATCCATTAATGTCCAGTAGCTTTATGCAATGTCCAGAAGTGAAAATAATGTTTGTGTCACCTCTGAATGTGTGAATTATTAATTGTGCACTAACCCTCTAATGAGTTTGCTTGAAGTTTGGTGTGAAGGAAGTTTTCAAGGGTCAAGAGAGGAGAATGATATACTATGATCAAGAGGAGTGAAAGCTCTAAGCTTGGGGATGCCCCGTGGTTCACCCCTGCATATTCTAAGAAGACTCAAGCGTCTAAGCTTGGGGATGCCCAAGACATCCCCTTCTTCATCGACAACATCATCAGGTTCCTCCCCTGAAACTATATTTTTATTCAATCACATCTTGTGTTCTTTACTTGGAGCGTCGGTTTGTTTTTGTTTTTTTGTTTTGTTTGAATAAAATGGATCCTAGCATTCACTTTGTGGGAGAGAGACACGCTCCGCTGTTGCATATGGACAAATATGTCCTTAGGCTTTACTCATAATGTTCAAGGCGAAGTTTCTTCTTCGTTAAATTGTTATATGGTTGGAATTGGAAAATGCTACATGTAGTAATTCTAAAATGTCTTGGATAATGTGATACTTGGCAATTGTTGTGCTCATGTTTAAGCTCTTGCATCATATGCTTTGCACCCATTAATGAAGAAATACATAGAGCTTGCTAAAATTTGATTTGCATATTTGGTCTCTCTAAGGTCTAGATAATATCTAGTATTGAGTTTTGAACAACAAGGAAGACGGTGTAAAGTCTTATAATGTTTACAATATGTCTTTTATGTGAGTTTTGCTACCGGTTCATCCTTGAGTTTGCTTCAAATAACCTTGCTAGCCTAAACCTTGTATCGAGAGGGAGATACTTCTCATGCATCCAAAATCCTTGAGCCAACACTATGCCATGTCCACCATACCTACACTGAGTATTTCTCGCCATTCCAAAGTAAATTGCTTGAGTGCTACCTTTAAATTCCATCATTCACCTTTAATATATAGCTCATGGGACAAAAAGCCTTAAAAACTATCGTAGTATTGAATATGTACTTATGCACTTTATCTTTTATTAAGTTGCTTGTTGTGCGATAACCATGCTTCTGGGGATCGCCCATAATATCATCAATGAGTTGCTATGCATGTCCGTCTTGTCGAAGGATCTATCACCTTAATGATTGGAGCATGCAATTGTTAGAGAAGAACATTGGGCCGCTAACTAAAGCCATGAATCATGGTTGAAGTTTTGGACATATATCCTCAATCTCATATGAGAATAATAATTGTTGCTACATGCTTATGCATTTAAGAGGAGTCCATTATCTGTTGTCCATGTTGTCCGGTATGGATGTCTAAGTTGAGAAATAAAAAGCGAAAATCCAAAATGCGAGCTTTCTCCTTAGACCTTTGTACGGCGGCATGGGTACCTTTGTGACACTTGGTTGAAACATGGCGGCAAAGATCCGGTAGTCAAGCAAGTAGGATAGGTGCACTATTAGTATACTATGCATGAGGCTTGCAATTATAAGATATTTATTAAACTCATATTTTATTACTACCGTTGACAAAATTGTTTCATGTTTTCAAATAAAAGCTCAGCACAAATACCGTCGATGCTTTCCTCTTTGAGGACCATTCTTTACTTTTATTGTTGAGTCAGTTTACCTATCTCTCTCCACCTCAAGAAACAAACACTTGTGTGAACTGTGGATTCCTACATACTTGCATATTGCACTTGTTATATTACTTTATGTTGACAATATCCATGAGATATACATGTTATAAGTTGAAAGCAACGCTGAAACTTAATCTTCCTTTGTGTTGCTTCAACACCTTTACTTTGATTTATTGCTTTATGAGTTAACTCTTATGCAAGACTTATTGATGCTTGTCTTGAAGTACTGATGTATGCACGTCAGTTTGGGAACCCCAAGAGGAAGGTATGATGCGCACAGTGGCAAGTTTCCCTCAGTATGAAACCAAGGTTTAATCGAACCAGTAGGAGCCAAGAAGCACGTTGAAGGTTGATGGTCGCGAAATGTGATGCGGCGCAACACCAGGGCCAACGTAGAACCTGCACAACACAACCCAAGTACTTTGCCCCAACGAAACGAGTGAGGTTGTCAATCTCACCGGCTTGCTGTAACAAAGGATTAAACGTATCGAGTGGAAGATGTTTGCAAAGAAAACAATAAAACAAGTAGATTGTATGCTATGGAAAGAATAGGACCGGGGTCCACAGTTCACTAGAGGTGTCTCTCCCATAAGATAAAAGCATGTTGGGTGAACAAATTACGGTCGGGCAATTGACAAATAGAGAAAGGCATAATAATGCATATACATGACATGGTAAATATAGTGAGATTTAATCCGGGCATTACGACAAAGAACATAGACCGCCATCCAACTGCATCTATGCCTAAAAAGTCCACCTTCAGGTTATCGTCCGAACCCCCTCCGGTATTAAGTTGCAAAGCAACAGACAATTGCATTAAGTATTGTGCGTAATGTAATCAACAACTACATCCTTAGACATAGCATCAATGTTTTATCCCTAGTGGCAACAGCACATCACAACCTTAGAACTTTCTGTCACTGTCCCAGGTATCAATGAAGGCATGAACCCACTATCGAGCATAATTACTCCCTCTTGGAGTTAAGAGTAAAAACTTGGCCGAGCCTCTACTAATAACGGAGAGCATGCAAGATCATAAACAACACATGAACAATAGATTGATAATCACCATAATCATAGTACTCTCTATCCATCGGATCCCGACAAACACAACATATAGAATTACATATAGATGATCTTGATCATGTTAGGCAGCTCACAAGATCCAACAATGAAGCACAACAAGGAGAAGACGACCATCTAGCTACTGCTATGGACCCATGGTCCAGGGGTGAACTACTCACTCATCACTCCGGAGGCGATCATGGCGATGAAGAGTCCTCAGGGAGATGAATCCCCTCTCCGGCAGGGTGCCGGAGGCGATCTCCAGAATCCCCGAGATGGGATTCGCGGCGGCGGCGTCTCTGTAAGGTTTTCCGTATCGTGGCTCTCGGTACTGGGGGTTTCGCGACGGAGGCTTTAAGTAGGCGGAAGGTCAACGCGTGGGGCCACACGAGGGGCCCAGGGGGCAGGGCCGCGCGGCCAAGCCCTAGGCCGCGCGGCCACCCCCCTGGCTGCCTCGTGGCCCCACTTCGTTAGGTCTTCGGTCTTCTGGAAGCTTCGTGCAAAAATAGGACCCTGGGCGAAAGTTTCGTCCAATTCCGAGAATATTTCTTTACTAGGATTTCTGAAACCAAAAACAACAGAAACTGGCTCTTCGACATCTTGTTAATAGGTTAGTTCGAGAAAATGCATAAATATGACATATAATGTGCATAAAACATGTAAGTATCATCAATAAAGTAGCATGGAACATAAGAAATTATCGATACGTTGGAGACGTATCAGCATCCCCAAGCTTAGTTCTGCTCGTCCCGAGCAGGTAAAACGATAACAAAGATAATTTCTGAAGTGACATGCCATCATAATCTTGATCATACTATTTGTAAACATATGTAATGAATGCAGCGATCAAAGCAAAGGTAATGACATGAGTAAACAACTGAATCATATAGCAAAGACTTTTCATGAATAGTACTTCAAGACAAGCATCAATAAGTCTTGCATAAGAGTTAACTCATAAAGCAATAAATCAAAGTAAAGGTGTTGAAGCAACACATAAGAAGATTAAGTTTCAGCGGTTGCTTTCAACTTGTAACATGTATATCTCATGGATATTGTCAACATAAAGTAATATAACAAGTGCAATATGCAAGTATGTAGGAATCAATGCACAGTTCACACAAGTGTTTGCTTCTTAAGGTGGAAGGAGATAGGTAAACTGACTCAACAATAAAAGTAAAAGAATGGTCCTTCGCAGAGGAAAGCATCGATTGCTGTATTTGTGCTAGAGCTTTTATTTTGAAAACATGAAACAATTTTGTCAACGGTAGTAATAAAGCATATGAGTTATGAAAATTATATCTTACAAGTTGCAAGCCTCACGCATAGTATACTAATAGTGCCCGCACCTCGTCCTACTTAACTTGGACTACCGGGTCTTCGCATGCCATGTTTCCAAGTGTCACAAAGGGGTACCTCCATGCCGCCTGTACAAAGGTCCAAGGAGAATGCTCGCATTTTGGATTTCTCGCTTTTGATTATTCTCAACTTAGACATCCATACCGGGACAACATGGACAACAGATAATGGACTCCTCTTTAATGCATAAGCATGTAGCAAAGTTATTATTCTCATATGAGATTGAGGATATATGTCCAAAACTGAAACTTCCACCATGATTCATGGCTTTAGTTAGCGGCCCAATGTTCTTCTCTAACAATTTTGCATGCTCCAACCACTAAAATGATAGACCTTCAGACAAGACGGACATGCATAGCAACTCACATGATATTCAACAATAGTTGATGGCGTTCCCCAGAAGCATGGTTATCGCACAACAAGCAACTTAATAAAATATAAAGTGCATAAGTACATATTCAATACTACGATAGTTTTTAAGGCTATTTTGTCCCATGAGCTATATATTGCAAGGGTGAATGATGGAATTTTAAAGGTAGCACTCAAGCAATTTACTTTGGAATGGCGGGTAAATACCATGTAGTAGGTAGGTATGGTGGACACAAATGGCATAGTGGTTGGCTCAAGGATTTTGGATGCATGAGAAGTATTCCCTCTCGATACAAGGTTTAGGCTAGCAAGGTTATTTGAAGCAAACTCAAGGATGAACAAGTGCAGCAAGACTCACATAAAAGACATATTGTAAACATTATAAGACTCTACACTGTCTTCCTTGTTGTTCAAAACTCAATACTAGATATTATCTAGACCTTAGAGAAACCAAATATGCAAATCAAATTTTAGCAAGCTCTATGTATTTCTTCATTAATGGGTGCAAAGCATATGATGCAAGAGCTTAAACATGAGCACAACAATTGCCAAGCATCACATTATCCAAGACATTTTTAGAATTACTACATGTAGCATTTTCCAATTCCAACCATATAACAAATTAACGAAGAAGAAACTTCGCCTTGAACATTATGAGTAAAGCCTAAGGACACATGTGTCCATATGCAACAGCGGAGCGTGTCTCTCTCCCACAAAGTGAATGCTAGGATCCATCTTATTCAAACAAAAACAAAAACGAAAACAAACCGACGCTCCAAGTAAAGAACACCAGATGTGACTGAATAAAAATATAGTTTCAGGGGAGGAACCTGATGATGTTGTCGATGAAGAAGGGGATGCCTTGGGCATCCCCAAGCTTAGACGCTTGAGTCTTCTTAAAATATGCAGGGATGAACCACGGGGGCATCCCCAAGCTTAGAGCTTTCACTCCTCTTGATCTTAGTATATCATTCTCCTCTCTTGACCCTTGAAAACTTCCTTCACACCAAACTTCAAGCAAACTCATTAGAGGGTTAGTGCATCATTAATAATTCACTCATTCAGAGGTGACACAATCATTCTTTTCACTTCTGGACATTGCATAATGCTACTGGACATTAATGGATCAAAGAAATAAATCCAACATAGCAAAAGAGGCAATGCGAAATAAAAGGCAGAATCTGTCAAAAACAGAACAGTCCGTAAAGACGAATTTAAAGCTGGCACCAGACTTGCTCAAATGGAAAAACTCAAAACTAATGAAAGTTGCGTACATATCTGAGGATCACGCTCGTAAATTGGCAGATTTTTCGAATTTTCTACAGAGAATTATGCCCAGATTCGTGACAGACAGCAATGCTGTTTCTGCGCAGCGATCCCAAATATAACATCAACTTTGACATAGAAACTTTACTTGGCACAAAAACATGATAAGGAGAGGTTGCTACAGTAGTAAACAACTTCCAAGACTCAAATATAAAACAAATTACTGTAGTAAAAAAACACATGGGTTATCTCCCAAGAAGTTCTTTCTTTATAGCCATTAAGATGGGCTCAGCAGTTTTAATGATGCACTCGCAAGAAATAGTATTTGAAGCAAAGAGAGCATCAAGAGGCAAATTTAAAACACATTTAAGTCTAACATGCTTCCTATGCATAGGAATCTTGTAAATAAACAAGTTCATGAAGAGCAAAGTAACAAGCATAGGAAGATAAAACAAGTGTAGCTTCAAAAATTTCAGCACATAGAGAGGTGTTTTAGTAACATGAAAATTTTTACAACCATATTTTCCTCTCTCATAATAACTTTCAGTAGCAACATGAGCAAACTCAACAATATAACTATCGCATAAAGCATTCTTATCATGAGTCTCATGCATAAAATAATTACTACTCCCAACATAAGCATAGTCATTCTTATTAATTGTAGTGGGAGCAAATTCAACAAAGTAGCTATCAAATATAGGAGGTATATTGTAATCATAATCAAATTTATCCTCCATAACAGGTGGTAACAAAAGACTACTATCATTATAATCATCATAAATGGGAGGCAAAGTATCATCAAAGTAAATTTTCTCCTCAATGCTTGGGGGACTAAAAATATCATGCTCATCAAAGCCAGCTTCCCCAAGCTTAGAATTTTCCATAGCATTAGCAACAATAGTGTTCAAAGCATTCATATTAATATGTTCCATGGGTTTTTTAATTTTCGCATCAAACCATCCATGTCTTAAATCAGGAAATAGAATAAAAAGGTCATTGTTGTCCATTATGCCTAACTAGTGTAAACAAGAAACCAAATGTCGCAATTGCAGAGTCTAAAGGAAATAGCTTCGAGCACACACACAATGGTGCCAGAAAAGTACTGTTACCTGGAACCGAAGTATGAGTGCCTTTTACCTTTCCTCCCCGGCAACGGCGCCAGAAAAGTGCTTGGCGCGTAGTTGACGAGGGAGGAAAAGTGCTTAGTTGCCGGGCTTGCCAATGTGTGAGTGCCGTTTACCTTCCCTCCCCGGCAACGGCGCCAGAAAAGTGCTTGATGTCTGGTGCTTCTATTCTTGTAGACAGTGTTGGGCCTCCAAGAGCAGAGGTTTGTAGAACAGCAGCAAGTTTCCCTTAAGTGGATTACCCAAGGTTTATCGAACTCAGGGAGGAAGAGGTCAAAGATATCCCTCTCATGCAACCCTGCAACCACAAAGCAAGAAGTCTCTTGTGTCCCCAACACACCTAATAGGTGCACTAGTTCGGCGAAGAGATAGTGAAATACAAGTGGTATGAATGAATATGAGCAGTAGTACGGCGCCAGAAAATAGCTCGCTGGCGTGCAGTTGATGGTAGTAATATTGCGGGAAGTAAACATGCAGTAGTAACGCAGTAGAACAGTAAACAAGCAGCGATAGCAGTATTTAGGAACAAGGCCTAGGGAATAGACTTTCACTAGTGGACACTCTCAACATTGATCACATAACAGAATAGATAAATGCATACTCTACACTTTTGTTGGATGATGAACACATTGCGTAGGATTACACGAATCCTCAATGCCGGAGTTAACAAGCTCCACAATAATGCTCATGTTTAAGTAACCTTATAGTGTAAGATAGATCAAAAGACTAAACCAAGTACTAACATAGCATGCACACTGTCACCTTCATGCATATGTAGGAGGAATAGATCACATCAATATTATCATAGCAATAGTTAACTTCGCAATCTACAAGAGATCATGATCATAGCCTACACCAAGTACTCACACGGTGCACACACTGTCACCATTACACACGTGGAGGAGGAATAGAGTACTTTAATAACATTACTAGAGTAGCACATAGATGAATAGTGATACAAAACTCATATGAATCTCAATCATGTAAGGCAGCTCATGAGATCATTGTATTGAAGTACATAGAGATTAACCACATAGCTACCGGTACAGCCCCGAGCCTCGATGGAGAACTACTCCCTCCTCATGGGAGCAGCAGCGGTGATGAAGATGGCGATGGAGATGGCAGCGGTGTCGATGGAGAAGCCTTCCGGGGGCACTTCCCCGTCCGGTGCCGGAACAGAGACTCCTGTCCCCCGGATCTTGGCTTCGCGATGGCGGCGGAAGGTTTCGCGTACCGTGGCTTTTTTCGTCAGGGTTTTAGGTCAGGACCTTTAAATAGGCGAAAGGGGAGCCTCGGAGGGGCACCAGGGTGCCCTCACCACCAGGTGGCGCGGCCAGGCCTGGCCCGCGCCCAGGTGTGGTGTGGGGCCCCCTGGCCCATCTCTGGCCCCTCTTCGGTGATCTGGAAGCTTCCGGGAAAAATAGGAACCTGGGCGTTGATTTTGTCCAATTCCGAGAATATTTCGTTACTAGGATTTCTGAAACCAAAAACAGCAGAAAACAGGAACTGGCACTTCGGCATCTTGTTAATAGGTTAGTTCCAGAAAATGCGTAAATACGACATATAATGTGCATAAAACATGTAGGTATCATCAATAAAGTAGCATGGAACATAAGAAATTATCGATACGTTGGAGACGTATGATTATCAATCTATTGTTTATGTGTTGTTTATGATCTTGCATGCTCTCCGTTATTAGTAGAGGCTCGGCCAAGTTTTTGCTCTTAACTCCAAGAGGGAGTATTTATGCTCGATAGTGGGTTCATGCCTTCATTGACACCTGGGATCGTGACAGTAGGTTCTAAGGTTGTGTTGTGCTGTTGCCACTAGGGATAAAACATTGATGCTATGTCTAAGGATGTAGTTGTTGATTACATTACGCACCATACTTAATGCAATTGTATGTTGCTTTGCAACTTAATACTGAATGGGGTTCGGATGATAACCTGAAGGTGGACTTTTTAGGCATAGATGCAGTTGGATGGCGGTCTATGTACTTTGTCGTAATGCCCGGATTAAATCTCACTATATTTATCATATCATGTATATGCATTGTTATGCCCTTCTCTATTTGTCAATTGCCCGAGTAATTTGTTCACCCAACATGCTTTTATCTTATGGGAGAGACACCTCTAGTCTGTGGACCCGGTCCTATTCTTTACATAGCATACAATCTCTTGCAATACTTGTTCTTGTTGTTTTCTTGCAAACAATCATCTTCCACACAATACGGTTAATCCTTTGTTACAGCAAGCCGGTGAGATTGACAACCTCATTGTTTCGTTGGGGCAAAGTACTTTGGTTGTGTTGTGCAGGTTCCACGTTGGCGCCGGAATCCCTGTTGTTGCGCCGCATCACATTTCACACCATCAACCTTCAACGTGCTTCTTGGCTCCTCTGGTTCGATTAAACCTTGGTTTCTTTACGAGGGAAAACTTGCCGTTGTGCGCATCATACCTTCCTCTTGGGGTTCCCAACGGGTGTACATCTACGCGCATCGGTGTCCCCCAAAAAGATGAATGAAAGGTGTCAAAATTTTCTCCCTTAGATTTGTTGCCTTGCCAATATAAATTTTCCCTTGAATCTCGGCACACAGTTAGACGGTGTAATTGTTGTGGCGTCTGCATCCAAAGTCAGCTCCTGGACAAGTTTGGTACAATGTTCATCACCCTCGTAGAGTCTGTACTTCATGGAGCCATTTAGGGACTGGCCTGTCATTGCAGCCCGGATGTAAGATGGGTGTTGTGTGTTTCCTCATCCTCGACTTGGAATTGTCTAGAGAGGGCATCGACTCTTTTGTGTTTTCCTTGCCTTTTTGTACTCAATCTTGTAATCGAACTCAAGCAATTTCAGCATGAGTTTGTATTGAACCCCTTCTAGCAAGCGTTGGTTGCCCACATTAAGAGCTTGTTGATCGTCTTGATGATCACGTGTTGCCCAAAAAGTAGTGGCGCCATTTTTTAAAGCATGTAGAATGGCTAAAGCTTCTTTTTCATAGGACATTCGTCTTTTTAGGTCCAAAACCTGTGAAGAATGCTATTGGTCTGCCCTCTTGCATTATCTGCTCCCGATCCGGACTTGCGGGCATACGTCTCGAGAACAAAGGTTTGGTAAAATCTGGCAACTTGAGCATTGGAGGTTGACATTATCTGCTTAAGTGTGTCAAAGGCTTCTTGTTGTTGGTGACCCCAATGAAAGTTATCTTTCTTGAGTGCTTGGTATAAAGGCTGACCTATAGTAGCATATCCCTGAATAAACCGTAATACCCTATCAGCCCTAGGAAGCCTCTCAACTTTTTTAATGTCTTGGGTGTTTTCCACTCAACTATATCTTTTATCTTTTAGGGATCGATTGCGACTCCTTTCCACGAGATGATGTGTCCTAGGTATTCAACCTTTGGTTGGCGAATGTGCACTTTTGCAATTTAGCCTTAAGTTTGTTCGATCGGAGCGATTGCGGGACAGTCGCCAAGTGTTGCTTATGTTGTTACGGTAAGTGTTGTAGATGAGTATATCGTCGAAGAAAACAAGCACGAACTTGCGCAGTGTTGCGAAAATCTTGTTCATTAGCTGGGAAGGTAGGCGGAGCGTGCGGGCCCGAAAGGCATCACCAAGTACTCATAGTGCCCCAAATGTGTGGAGAAGGCTGTCTTATGTACATCCTTCTCAACCATCCTATACGATGATATCACGATGAGATCAGCTTAGAAGATAGTTGCTCCATTTAGCTCATCAAGCAAGTCCTCTATAACGGGTATAGGGAACCTGTTTTTGAATGTAATGTCATTTAACCCTACGAAATCTACACACGAGCCGCTTTTGTCTTTCAGACTAAGATCGGTGAAGAAAATGGTATTTCTTTCTTTGTATTTCGCCACTCTTGAGCATCGAGGCTATGGTAGTTTCAATTGTGTTCTTTTGAGTATGAGACATTCGGTAAGGCCTAATGTTTGGAGGTTTAGACCTTGGAAGGAGGTGTGTGATCAAGCTGTTACGTGAGAGGTAATTAAATGCAGTTCAGCAAAGACATCGCAAACATTTGTAATACATCTTGAAATTCGGCCGAGCTTGTTGTACTTTCCAATTATGTCAATGTTTTCCTCACATCTTCCATCTTTGTATAGCACATATGCTATAGCCTCATCATTCAACAACTGTTTGCATTCCATTGCGAGACACCATCATGTCTTCCTTTGGGACTAGATGGTCAAGGAATGTATGAATATGGCCCAGGAACCAATTGTGAGAGTTCTCTCTATGAAGTCAAGGTCAGGTTGTGCAACTTGAACCAATTGACCCCAAGTATTACATCGACCCATTGAGCTCTAAGATTAAAGTCAGCTACAAAGGTTTTCCCAGAATGAAAAATGGGAAGTTATAAGCAATGGCTTGGGAGGTGAGCTCTCCTCCTCTGCTCTTTGTATCACTGCCTCTTAGGCGAAGGTGTCATCTCAATATCATGATCCATGGCAAGCTGTTTGTCAATGTGTGGGTGCTACCCGTATCGGCTAATGCCCGCTTGAGGCTCCGGACGGAGTGAATAAGTAAGGATATAGTAGAGTCGAGAGATCCATTATAGCATTTGCGAGAGATGTGCATGCTATTGATTGTTGCGGCTGGCTGTTCGTCTTGCTCATGAATTTGTTGAGGTGGCTCGGGATGTTACGCACTTGGTTTCGGTTGGTCTTTGCTTCGGGAGGAGCTGGTTGAGATGTGCTTCATCAATGTCCTCGTCGGAATGGCCTTGGAGCACTAGCAAGTGGATAGCTCGGGCATATTTTGACGGTGTCCGGGGAACATGCGTACAGGCAATGCGGCATTGACGAGGGCCTCGTATGTTGCGAACAGGGTTATGTCTTTGTTGAGCATTGCGGTTCGGTGCATTCCTTTGAGTGGCTGTCTAGGATTTCCTGGAGGAGCTGCTGGTATAGCCCTTCTAACTGCGAGATTGTTGCTATTGTGGCTTTTCTCATATTGCCTCGCAAAATAGTAGGCTTTCAACAGATTGGTGGGACTCGACAATGAACCAAGTGCCTAATAGTATCGTTCAAGCCACTCGGGAACCGCTCCACAAAGAAATCATCGGGTAAATAGTTCTGCCTCTTTTCATAATTTGCGTCCACGATTCGTACTCAATGATGTAGCTATCAGCGTAGTTTTTTTGCTTCAGTTGTTGCAGCTGTTGCGTGGATCTGCGATCACATCATCCAGGAATCGCTCGATCGGAGCTGGCACAATTCAGCCCAAATTGTTGTTTGCAAGTCAATTCTGAGCTGTTCGGCCAAATTTTGGCTTGCCCTCGTATGTGTGCTATCCCCCATCGAGTGCTTTCCCATAATGCCTACCAACTTGAAAATGTCTTCTACCTCCAAAATCCATGCTCTAACACCGTCCTTTGTGGAAATTAGGCAACTCGACGTGTGGCATGCGAATTTGTGGATCGAGAGGGTAGTTGGTGCTATTGGAGAGGCATTGAAAGCCGGCTGATCATTGGATTGTTTCGGCGGGAAGGCTGCATTGCCGTGGCATTGGGAGTGGAAATGGGTTGTCTTGGTTGTGGTTGTCTAGTTATGTTGATGATTTCTTGAGAAGAAGTGTGGTGGTGGGGTTGGTAAGTGCGGGGGTATGGCTGTTCTTGTGGGATTGTGTTTGGTGTTGGTTCAGCATGTTGTGGGTGAGGTGAATGAGGCTGGTAGTCTTGTGGTTGGGTTGTGGGGTTTGTGTGCTGGGTGATGTGAGTGTAGGAAGAGAAGCCGCTGCCTTTGATGGACTAGGTGCTGTATAGGAGCATGGTGTCATTTCGTCGAACACTTGATGGGTTCGGAGGTGTGCGGGTGCAAATTGTGTGGGTGGGTGGAAAAGGAGGTGGATTTTGGCTATGAGGAGTGGGGGTGGTGTAAAACCTCCGGAATAGGTGAAAGGTGAGTGTTTGTGCGTGGCGGTGGGGTGGAAAAAGCACGGCCCTTTTAGGAGTTGGGAGAGGGTGGCGGGAATACCTTCCTCGGGCGCGAGATGATCTAGGCTGCCTTGCATCCGTTGCATCATAGTCGCCATCTGACCTTGGAGCACCGCCATTGCCTCCATCCGATCTTGCATCGAGCTGAGCGTCGAGCTGTTTCGACCTGGTGTTGTTGGAGCGCCTCCCGACGGAGCGCGCGTCACGGTCGGCCGCTGCTGGAGCACGCAGCTCGTGGATTTCTGCGTCGGTCGAGGATGCAGTGGAGAAGCACCCCCTCCTGCTGCTGGGTGGAAGCGAGCGGTGCGACATGGTGGCGTCGGGGTGGTTGAATTGGGGTTTCTATGGGGGTTTGGGAGGGTAACGACCGGATCTGGATAGATCGGCGGAGGCAGGGTTAGGAGGGAGGCGCCGCCGGCTGGTGCGGTTGGTCGGAGGATGGCTGGCTACGGTACCACTTTGTCGGGGCCAGCGATGGCCGAGACGTGGAACGCGACGAGAAGAAGGAAGACGAGAAGGCTCGGACATCGCCGTGGGCTTTACGAAAATAGACAACGGGGTAAAATAAATTGTATTTCTTCACTTGGGAACCTCCCCACCACCCCTCCTGTCTCTTGTAGCCGCGAGACGAGGCCCAAGCAAAGTCCTTACAGCACTTAAGTACTTAATTAATTGAACTAACAGTAATTAAGGTAATACTAATGCGAGACGTAGATCGAGCATCGGGCAGTTCTTGTGATCTTTGGAGCGCTGGATCCTGACAGCGCCCACCTCCTCCCGCCCAGGCGGCGCCCACCTCCTCCCACCCGACGGCGCCCACCTTCTCCCTCCCTGACGGCGCCCCACCTCCTCCAATCCCGGCGGCGCCCACCTCCTCCCACCCAGGTGGCGTCACCCTCCTCCAGCCCGCGGTCCCCCTCCTCCAGCGCGCATCGCCCGCGGCCCCCTCCTCCAGCGCGCGTCGCCTGCGGCCCCTCCTCCTCCGCGCGTCACCGGAGGCCCCCTCCTCCTCCGCGACTCGCGGGCGGCCTTCTCCTCCAGCGCGCATCGCCAGCGGCCCCTCTCCTGCGCGTCGCCGCGCCCGCCAAATCCTTCGGTAAGGCCTCATCTCCAACTCCGTTGATGCCGAGAGCACACGAGAAGCGTTTAGGCCGCGATGGCATGGAGCGTGTCTGAATTCCCCTATTGCTTGGACTCTCCCACAGCTACGATGTCTACGGGAGCTTCTATTCTTGTAGGGTGTTGGGCCTCCAAGAAGCGAGGTTTGTAGAACAGCAGCAAGTTTCCCTTAAGTGGATCACCCAAGGTTTATCGAACTCAGGGAGGAAGAGGTCAAAGATATCCCTCTCAAGCAACCCTGAAATCACAAAGCAAGAAGTCTCTTGTGTCCCCAACACACCAAATACACTTGTCAGGTGTATAGGTGCACTAGTTCGGCGAAGAGATAGTGAAATACAAGTAATATGGATGTATATGAGTGGTAATAGCAATCTGAATAAAATATGGCAGCGAGTAAACATGCAACAAAACAGTAAACAACGGTGTTTTCAGTATTGGAAACAAGGCCTAGGGATCATACTTTCACTAGTGGACACTCTCAACATTGATCGCATAATAAATACTTCTTCTCATATGCGCTACATACACTCTTGTTTGATAATGAACACATTGCGTAGGATTACACGAACCCTCAATGCCGGAGTTAACAAGCTCCACAATTCCATGTTCATATTTAAGTAACCTTAGAGCATAATAGATCATTGCAAAATAAACCAAGAACTAACATAGTGCACACGCTGTCCATATTACACTATGAAGGAGGAATAGATCACATCAATACTATCATAATGATAATTAACTCCACAATCTACAAGAGATCGTGATCATAGCCTACGACAAGAACCACAGGGTGCACACACTAATCACCTTTACACCAAGTAGGAGGAATAGAACTACTTTAATAACATCACATGAGTAGCACACAACTAGTAGCGATACAAAGCTCATCATATGGATCTCAATCATGTAAAGCAGCTCATGAGATCATTGTATTGGAGTACAGAGAGAGAGATTAACCACATAGCTACGGTAGAGCCCTCAGCCCCGGGGGTGAATTACTCCCTCCTCATCATGGAGGCAGCGATGGCGGTGAAGATGGCGGTGGAGACGGCGGTGGAGACGACTCCGGGGGCAATTCCCCGTCCGGCGGGTGCCGGAACAGAGAGTTCTGTCCCCCGAATCTTGATTTCGCGATGGCGGCGGCTCTGGAAGGTTTTCTCCGTATCGTGGGTCTCCGTCGGGGTTTTTAGGTCAGAGAGGCCTAAATAGGCGAAGAGAGGGAGTCGGAGGGGCCACGGGGTGCCCACACCCTAGGGGGGCGCGCCCCCTGGCCCGCGCCGGGGTGTGGTGTGGGGCCCCCCTGCTCCCCTCTCATCCTCCTCCGGTGCTCTGGAAGCTTCCGGAAAAATAGGAACTTGGGCGGTGATTTCGTCCGATTGAAATATTTCGTTACTAGGATATACGAAACCAAAAACGAGAAAAAACAGCGGCCTTTCGGCATCTCGTCAATAGGTTAGTTCCGGAAACGCATAATAATGACATATAATGTGTATAAAACATGTAGATATCATCAATAAAGTGGCATGGAACATAAGAAATTATCGATACGACGGAGACGTATCAGCATCCCCAAGCTTAGTTCGCTCGTCCCGAGCAGGTAAAACGATAACAAAGATAATTTCTGAAGTGACATGCCATCATAACCTTGATCATACTATTGTAAAGCACATGAGATGAATGCAGAGATTCGAAGCAATGATGAAGATAATGAGTAAACAAATGAATCATATAACAAAGACTTTTCATGAATAATACTTTCAAGCCAAGCATCAATAAGTCTTGCATAAGAGTTAACTCATAAGCAATAAATTCTTAGTAGAAAGCTTTGAAACAACACAAAGGAAGATATAAGTTTCAGCGGTTGCTTTCAACTTTAACATGTATATCTCGTGGATAATTGTCAACACAAAGTAATATAACAAGTGCAATAGGTAAACATGTAAGAATCAATGCACACAATTTACACAAGTGTTTGCTTCTAAGATAGAAAGAATAGGTAAACTGACTCAACAATAAGGTAAAAGAATGGTCCTTCAAAGAGGAAAGCATTGATTGCTATATTTGTGCTAGAGCTTTGATTTTGAAAACATATAGAGAGCATAAAAGTAAAGTTTTGAGAGGTGTTTGTTGTTGTCAACGAATGGTAGAGGGTACTCTAACCCCCTTGCCAGGCAAACCTTCAAAGAGCGGCTCCCATTATATTTTGTTTTTGGGTGGCACTCCTTCCAACCTTTCTTTCACAAACCATGGCTAACCGAATCCTCGGGTGCCTGCCAACAATCTCATACCATGAAGGAGTGCCTTTTTATTTTAGTTTTATTATGATGACACTCCTCCCCACCTTTGCTTTCTCAAGCCATGGCTAACCGAATCCTTCGGGTGCCGTCCAACAATCACATACCATGGAGGAGTGTCTATTTTTGTTAATTAATTTGGGACTGGGAATCCCATTGCCAACTCTTTTTGCAAAATTATTGGATAAGCGGATGAAGCCACTAGTCCATTGGTGAAAGTTGCCCAACAAGATTGAAAGATAAACACCACATACTTCCTCATGAGCTATAAAACATTGACACAAATCAGAGGTGATAAATTTTGAATGGTTTAAAGGTAGCACTCAAACAATTTACTTTGGAATGGCGGAGAAATACCATGTAGTAGGTAGGTATGGTGGACACAAATGGCATGAATATTGGCTCAAGTATTTGGATGCATGAGAAGTATTCCTTCTCGATACAAGGTTTAGGCTAGCAAGGTTATTTGAAGCAAACTCAAGTATGAAATGGTGCAGCAAGACTCACATATAAACATATTGTAAGCATTATAAGACTTTACATCGTCTCCTTGTTGTTCAAACACCTCAACCAGAAAATATCTAGACTTAGAGAGACCAATCATGCAAACCAAATTTTAACAAGCTCTATGTAATTATTCATTAATGGGTACAAGGTACATGATGCAAAAGCTTAAACAAGATCTATATGGGCACAACAATTGCCAAGTTTCACATTATTCAAGACATTATACCAATTACTACATGTAGCATTTCCCGTTTCCAACCATATAACAATTAACGAAGCAGTTTCAACCTTCGCCATGAAAATTAAAAGCTAAGAACACATGTGTTCATACGAACCAGCGGAGCGTGTCTCTCTCCCAAACAATCATTTATTCAAACAACAACAAAAACAAAAACATACAGACGCTCCAAGTAAAGAACACAAGATGTGACTGAATAAAAATATAGTTTCAAGAGAAGGAACCTGATACTTTGTCGATGAAGAAGGGGATGCCTTGGGCATCCCCAAGCTTAGACTTGAGTCTTGAAATATGCAGGGATGAACCACCGGGGCATCCCCAAGCTTAGACTTTTCATTCTTCTTGATCGTAGTATATCATCCTCCTCTCTTGACCCTTGAAAACTTCCTTCACACCAAACTTCAAGCAAACTCATTAGAGGGTTAGTGCATAATCAAAAATTCACATGTTCAGAGGTGACACAAACATTCTTTTCACTTCTGTACATTGCATAAAGCTACTGGACATTAATGGATCAAAGAAATGAATCCAACATAGCAAAAGAGGCAATGCGAAATAAAAGGCAGAATCTGTCAAAAACAGAACAGTCCGTAAAGACGAATTTAAATCTGGCACCAGACTTGCTCAAATGGAAAAACTCAAAACTAATGAAAGTTGCGTACATATCTGAGGATCATGCTCGTAAATTGGCAGATTTTTTCGAATTTTCTACAGAGGCCTGTGCCCAGATTCGTGACAGACAGCAATGTTGTTTCTGCGCAGCGATCCCAAATATAACATCAACTTCGACACAGAAACTTTACTTGGCACAAAAACATGATAAGGAGAGGTTGCTACAGTAGTAAACAACTTCCAAGACACAAATATAAAACAAAGTACTGTAGCAAAATAACACATGGGTTATCTCCCAAGAAGTTCTTTCTTTATAGCCATTAAGATGGGCTCAGCAATTTTGGTGATGCACCCGCAAGAAATAGTATTTGAAGCAAAAGAGAGCTTCAAGAGGCAATTCAAAACACATTTGAGCCTAACATGCTTCCTATGCAAAAGAATCTTATACACAAATGAATTCATGAAGAGCAAAGTGACAAGCATAAGAGGATAAAACACGAGTAACTTAAAGATTCTCAACATAAAGAGGGGAAACTTAATATTATTAAGATGCATATAACCATATTTCCCTCTCTCATAATAACTTTCAGTAGCATCATTGATGAAATCCACAATATACCCGTCACTTAAAACATTCTTATCATGGTCCATATGCATAGAAGTATCATTAATTTTGGCATAAGAAGAGTTATTCTCATTAATAGTAATTGGAGCAAGATTATTATCAAGAATTTGAACATGGTAAACAAGTTGCATATTAAAAGAATTGTTTTTGGCAAGCCCATCATAACTATGACAAGTTTCATAAGGATAATTGTAACATGTGTCATATACATCTCTATAGCAATTATCTAAACCTGAATATGTAATATCATCATTTTCACTAAAAGTAGATGTCTCAAATACAGGATCTTCAAGCACAACATCCCCAAGCTTAGAGCTTTCAATATCATCGTTTAAGGGGACATGAATAATGCTATCATCATTAATTTCATAATCAGTACCAAAGAGATTTTCAATATCAAAGGCAGCGTGCTCATCCAAATCATGATCACTAATATGGGTAAAGGGTATAGGAAGATCATCGTACTCAGATTCATTATCATAATAATCATTAGGAGCAACATACTTACGGTTACCTAGCGTTATCTCATTCACGCGGGGATACGCCGTTACCTCTTTCTTTTTATTCTCCTTCTTCTTCTTCTTCTTCTTCGTTCCCTTCTTCTTCTTCTTCTTCTTCTTCTTCTTCTCCTTCTCCTCGTTCCCTTCTTTAGGAGGAAGAGGCTTGAAGGGTGGCTTGTCCGCATAACCTGATTTACTTTTAGAAACAATAGAAGAAACTTGGGAGGATCCCTCCTTTTCATTAATTAGTTGAAAACACACAGCGGTCCTATCATATTTTGGCAAGGTGTCATCTTCTAAAATATTTTGTATGTAAGTATTTGTATGGCTATTATCAATGCAATAAGAAAGACAACCATGCAGGACATCATCAATATCAAGATCGTTAATATTTAACAAAGAAATTTTCTTGATAACTCTTCACACTTCAAAAATAAGGTAAGTTCATCATGCTGATTAGGAATAATTTCATCATCACAATACAAATTTGCAGCACTCATGGGGTTTGAATTATCATTGGAGGAACATTGAAAATTAAAATGACCAACTCTATGGCAAAGTTCACAAATAAAAGGATAGAGGGCACACACTTTTTCTCCAAGATCATCTAGAGCTCTAGACCACTTTCTAGTTTTTTCATTTCTGTGATGGATACAATATTCATCTTCTATTTGATTAATTCCACAAGGTCTATGTATTCCACAAAAATTAACATGCTTATAGGAAATAACATTCTTAGGAGTTTGAGCACGCTTATTGCAATCATTAACAACAATTTCATTTTTCATGCAAGCCTCTTTAAAAGGTTCATGATACTTATCAAAATTCTTTTTAGGCAGTTTTAAATGAGAAGCAAAGGCTTTATAAAGATTTGCAGCAACTTGAGAGTCAAGACCATAAGTAGCACTCATATTTCGAAATTTATCAGTATTCATAAAAGTTTCAATGCATTCATAATCATAGTTTATACCTGACTCTTTACCTTTGTCGTTCTCCCAATCTTCAGCGTTCTCCTTAATCCGATCAAGAAGGTCCCTTTTAAACTCTTCTTTATTGCTCGTGAATGATCCAGAACAAGTAGTATCCAGCAAGGTCTTATCTTGAAAAGAAAGTCTTGCATAGAAATTATCAATGATGATATTACCTGGAAGCTCATGATTGGGGCATTTGAGCATTAAAGTCTTCAATCTCTCCCATGCTTGGGCAATACTCTCTCCATCATGAGGCCAAAAATTATATATATGGTTTCGATCTTTGTGAATTTCACTTGGAGGATAGAACTTGGAATAAAATAGAGGCACAATATCCTTCCAATCAAGAGAGCGCCCGTCCTTCAATAGTTTATACCAATGCGCCGCTTCACCAGATAGCGACATAACAAATAATTTCTTTCTAACTTCATCCATTGAAATACTGCACACTTGAATAACCCGCATAATTCATGCAAAAACAGTAAATGATTCCTAGGATTGACAGTTCCATCCCCTTCATAGCGGTTATCCATAACACGTTCAATAATTTTCATAGGTATTTTATACGGAATACTTTCAGCAGGTGGATTTAAAATATCAGAAGCATCATTAGAGTTATCGCATATGGGAGATAAAGCATTATCAGAGCAAAATATTTCTTCCAAAGCGGAGGAGCTAAAAAGATTATTTTTATGTAAACTAGCTTCCCCAAGCTTAGACTTCTTCATAGCATTAGCAGTAATTGCATTCATACTAATAACATTGCTACTATCATGTAAATAAGGTTCCATAGGTTTTTAATTTTCGCATCAAACCATCCATGTCTTAAATCAGGAAATAGAATAAGAAGCTCACTAATTTTTTTGTTGTTTTCCATTATGCCTAACTAGTGAAAAATAAAAACAAGAAACAAAAAGATGTAATTGCAGAGTCTAAAGGAAATAGCTTCGAGTACACACACAATGGCGTCAGAAAAGTACTGTTACCTGGAACCGGAGTGTGAGTACCTTTTACCTTTCCTCCCCGGCAACGGCGCCAGAAAAGTGCTTGATGTCTACGGGAGCTTCTATTCTTGTAGACAGTGTTGGGCCTCCAAGAGCAGAGGTTTGTAGAACAGCAGCAAGTTTCCCTTAAGTGGATCACCCAAGGTTTATCGAACTCGGGGAGGAAGAGGTCAAAGATATCCCTCTCAAGCAACCCTGAAATCACAAAGCAAGAAGTCTCTTGTGTCCCCAACACACCAAATACACTTGTCAGGTGTATAGGTGCACTAGTTCGGCGAAGAGATAGTGAAATACAAGTAATATGGATGTATATGAGTGGTAATAGCAATCTGAATAAAATATGGCAGCGAGTAAACATGCAACAAAACAGTAAACAAACGGTGTTTTCAGTATTGGAAACAAGGCCTAGGGATCATACTTTCACTAGTGGACACTCTCAACATTGATCGCATAATAAATACTTCTTCTCATATGCGCTACATACACTCTTGTTTGATAATGAACACATTGCGTAGGATTACACGAACCCTCAATGCCGGAGTTAACAAGCTCCACAATTCCATGTTCATATTTAAGTAACCTTAGAGCATAATAGATCATTGCAAAATAAACCAAGAACTAACATAGTGCACACGCTGTCCATATTACACTATGAAGGAGGAATAGATCACATCAATACTATCATAATGATAATTAACTCCACAATCTACAAGAGATCGTGATCATAGCCTACGACAAGAACCACAGGGTGCACACACTAATCACCTTTACACCAAGTAGGAGGAATAGAACTACTTTAATAACATCACATGAGTAGCACACAACTAGTAGCGATACAAAGCTCATCATATGGATCTCAATCATGTAAAGCAGCTCATGAGATCATTGTATTGGAGTACAGAGAGAGATTAACCACATAGCTACGGTAGAGCCCTCAGCCCCGGGGTGAATTACTCCCTCCTCATCATGGAGGCAGCGATGGCGGTGAAGATGGCGGTGGAGACGGCGGTGGAGACGACTCGGGGGCAATTCCCCGTCCGGGAGGGTGCCGGTGTCCCCCGAATCTTGATTTCGCGATGGCGGCGGCTCTGGAAGGTTTTCTCCGTATCGTGGGTCTCCGTCGGGGTTTTTAGGTCAGAGAGGCCTAAATAGGCGAAGGAGAGTCGGAGGGGCCACGGGGTGCCCACACCCTAGGGGCGCGCCCCCGGCCGCGCCGGGGTGTGGTGTGGGGCCCCCAGGGCTCCCCTCTCATCCTCCTCCGGTGCTCTGGAAGCTTCCGGGAAAAATAGGAACTTGGGCGGTGATTTCGTCCGATTCCGAGAATATTTCGTTACTAGGATTTCTGAAACCAAAAACAGCGAGAAAACAGCAACTGGCTTTCGGCATCTCGTCAATAGGTTAGTTCCGGAAAACGCATAATAATGACATATAATGTGTATAAAACATGTAGATATCATCAATAAAGTGGCATGGAACATAAGAAATTATCGATACGACGGAGACGTATCAGCTACCTCTGAACTCACCATGAATGCACACTCTGCCCAGGCCGGCTCTGAAAGTTCACCTAGCGCTGCACTTAGTAGTCAGGGTACTGTTAATTTTTTCTTACCCTTAGTCCTTTAGCTAATACAAAGTTTGTATTGTATTTTTCTGGTTAGAAAAGAAATTAGATCCTTTGTCAATGATATCTGAACTTCAAACTCAGTTAGTTGTCATGGTTGTGATGGCCAGCTCCAGTAGTTCACTCTTAAAAGCCGCAGCTGTTACCTTTTATGAAAATAATGGTTCTCTCCTAGATGTATGTGGAGATAAATAAAAAAGCATGGTGGTTGCGAAGTTCAGTTCTTTCTTTTGAAAAGTTCATTTCGTCCAACGTTGGGGTTGTGTTTTTTGTCTATAAAAAAGTTCAATCCATTCCTGGAAAATTCACATTTTAATTTCACAAAAGTTCATTTGCTAATAAACAATGAATTCACTCAGTGAACTACTGAAGTTCACTCCATACTAATCTATGAAAATAAACTGAAAGTTCACCTTGTAGATTAAAAAAGGGAAGTTCACTGAATTAAAGCTCAACAGTTCATCTATTAAGTGGAAGTTCACCTTAAACCGTGCGGACATCAGTTTAAACGCGTTGGAAGTTCTGCTTTGCTAGTGCCGTCGAGATTGTGATCTACTACGAAGTTCGGATAATGAAAAGGTGAAGGTTCAACTTACGTTTTCTTGCAGTTCAGTTCTGCGAGCCTACAAACTTTGCACCTGATACTGCAAAGCATCATAGCTTTCGTCTTATGTATGGAACTTTCCACCTGATAATGCTCTGGTAAAAACTTACCTAAAAACAGTGTCATATCTTGTGTTGAAAAGTTCACCTTTTTATCGGGTAAAGTTCACTTGATGCTATTAAATGCTGCCTCTAAACTGCTACTGAAGATCCAACTGAACTACATGCTAGTCTTCCTTTTTATTCCTTTATTATTGCTTCCTTCCAACGTACTAAAATGTTGTGTTAAAATGACATGATGGGTAACATATATTATCAATGCTATGAGAAAATCTGTAATTTTGATATCTGCAATTTGGGATCTTGCGTACATGGATGATGCATAGATGGCTAGCTCCAGTACTTCACTCTTAAAAGCTCAAGTAGTTACTTTTTATGAAAATAATGTTTCTGTCCTGGATGTATGTGTTGATGTGTGGTTGCTAAAAAAGAAAAGAATTCACTTTGTCATGGATCAAGGTTCACGTCTATATTTTCTGGAAAGTTAGCTTCGTCTTGGCATGCTTTTAGTTAAATACAAAATTATAGTTATAAGAACAGAGGGAGTACTGTAAAAAATAGACTATGCTTCCTCTGCCAGCACTCAAAACTGTGTGAAATTTGCTTTTTTCCTATCAAGTTCAGTCAATTTTGCTCTGAAGTTCAGATCGTTCATCCGTGGAAGTTTAGTTTATCTTTTATGCCAACATGAGTTTGGCAGACTGCTCTAGTGCTAAGTCGCGCCATTGCTTCCACAGAAATTAACAAATTGTATTGATCTGAAGTTCTGTTATGTTGGACAAGTTAAGTTTGTTCGCATAGAATTTGCATTTTTTTGGAAGTTAACTTTTCATTACTGAGGAATCCACTTCGTCAGTATGAAGAGTCCACTTCTAGCTAGTATGAAAAAAAAAATACTTGTTCACATTATTATCAGATGCTTTCGGCTAGTATGGAAAAGTAGTAGCTCACATTATTAGCAGGGGTAGTTCACTGTCCATAGTTCGGTAATTTGCATGGCCCGTGACATTTACAGTTAAAAGCACACATGTTTATTTAGTGGGTTATACATGTGTTTGTCAGGGGAAACACACGACTACTTCCGCGTATTAATTTAAATGTGTGGTACGTGTTTGTTTCATTGCCTGCAAGGTGAGCTGCACGAGGCAGATTTCGAGTTGCATCAGCGGTGGTGGATGGGAGGTCGGAGAGGGGCCACCGGTGTTGTTGTGCGGGGAGGTGCGCTGACGCCCTGTATTCGAGCGTATCATCTTAAGCACAGGTACTGCTGCTACACCACAGCTCCTCCTCCTCTCAATACTTATCCATTCAAGAGTTTGCTAAAAGTTCAGTTCTTCTATGAGGGGAAGCTCACTTGTTTATTTCCTTGTATTACTCTACACATGTATGCTTATGCAAACAGTTTAGAGGACAACTTACCATTTTCATGTACTGATTATAGAACCATACGATTGCTTTGAAAAATATAAGTTCATTATTTGCATTTGAGAAGTGCACACATAGTATTGTTTTCCTCAACCTTAAAAGCAAACACCAGCTCTTCGAAAAAGTATATGTTTTTAATCGTGAAATGCAGTTGACCAGCATGCCGAAGTTTGGTGTTTTGTTTACTATAAAAGTATCCATTTTATATAAACAGAAAAACAACTCTCTGTTTGTACAGTGGAAGTTCACCTTACATAAATAATCAAGTTCGCTCTCAGTTTAGTTCACTCCCAGGCTAAGTTGCTCTCGAACTCGCTTATTGAAATAGGGAACTGCTATGTGTGTATTGCAGCTGTCGTCTTAATTTTTTTTTGTTACATATGCTGTGAACTTTCATCTCTGGAGGTAAAAAATATAGGAATCTGTTGATATTTGTTTTATAATCATGCTTGAAGTTCACCTCCTTTTTTCTTGGGAGTTAGCCTTGTCCATTTTCGTTCTCTGCATGCTCCAAGTTCCAGCTAACTGGAGGTTAAACATGGCATAGGTCAGGCAGTAGGGTGTGCACCCATAGCTTGCCTCTCCGGTAGAGCGGGAAGCAGCTTCTGCCAGGGCGGAGTGCACAGCTAGCAAGAACACGGTTAACAGCTAGCAACAGCACGGTTTATTGATATCCAGTGGAGCATAAGTTCACCTATTAATGTCGAGAAGTTTATTTATACGGCATAAGCAGTGTAGTTCCGTGAAATTACCTTCCGTTGTTCTTTGTTTTCAACTTCACTTTTCTCCAACAAAAAGTTCACTTTATATCAACGGGAAAGTTCACTTCCATCTGCACGGGAGTTAACTTTCGCAACACAAAAATTTGAAAATCATTTTTTTTATGAATGAATTTTTGCTAGAGCGGTCTTGGACTGGTGATGGTTTTTAAATGCATCTAGTTCACTTCTGAACTGCTGCTAATTAAATATTCTGAACTGCCGCCATTTCGATGAAGTGAAGTTCATATTTCTCTCATACCCTTCCTCCTAGGCTTCGCCGGGACGGGCACAAGATGGGTGAAGTTCACTTCTTCTAATCCTTCTAGCTAGTTCACTTCTCCTTAGTATCGTCTGTGACCCAGTGGCCATGGCGCAGTTCATCGTAGGCCATGGTGCAGTTTCGTCTTTGCACATTGGAAGTTCGCCTTATATAAATAATTGAAGTCCGTTCATATTGCTGTTTACAAAAGATGATTGCTGTGATTGGTATCTAATATTTGAAAAAGTACTATAATTTGCGATATAGAAGGAAAATAAGAAGTTCATATTGTTCACATGTGAAGTTCACATTTTGTATTCCAGGAGCTCTTTTTGTCTGCTTGGCCGTTTAAACAAAAAGAAGGCGTGAATTTGAGTTGATGTTGCACTCCAGTGATAAGATCGGAAAATATAAATTCTTAATGATATGCCAAAATTTCGAAGAAGCTATCCAGTCAGGTGATGTTCCTCGATTTGTGCAGTTCCTTACCAGAGAGGATTTTCACCAGCTGCAGGTGTGTGTCAATGGAACCTTATTCTTACAATCTGGTAGTCCTTGAATGCCCGAACCAAATAGACTTATAATTGTGTCGTCTTTTTATTACTTTTGTAGTTTGAAGCCTTTATCTGCACCTTGGGGCTATTGGGAGTCCATACCACTTGAAGTGTGAATAACAGCTGGACACCCCCATAGCGTGTGTCCGAACTCTGCCTGAGACGCTTCTGAACTCCTCCCCGCCATGTCCCGTGAAGGTAAGCGAAATTTTTGCCCAATATTCACAGAGAATTTGCAATAATTATGAACTCCTTCCCGCCATGTCATCGTGTCATGCTAATTAGCAGTACTTGGTACAATTGCATGGTTGGAGAAGTTGGTTTCTGGAAGAAAAGAAAATGTCTTGGGTGATAATAGCTGTGAGAAGCTCAATTTGTTTACAGAGAAAGTTCACTTTTCATTTTGTAGATGTTCACCATATGTGGTGCCAGTGAACTCCGGCACCCTTTTCTGTGAAGTCCAGTTTCGTTGTCGTCCACAGGCTGGACTCGATGGCAGGCGGCCACCTGCCCATCACAGTGGCGCAACATGCGGAGTAGTCAGCTAGCACATGACGTAACCAACACGGGAGTTCACCCTGAGCCGTCCTCGAAGCCCATGGCTTGGCGGGTCTTTCATGCCCAGGTCAGCCTGCTCCTCGCACGGTTGTTGCTATGCTGATTGGTGCTATGCAAAATGCTACTGTTTCATGTGATTTTATTCTTGGCCATACTTGCTTGTGTGTCTTACATCACTAAGCAGTTCAGTTCTTAATTGTGAGTAGTTCGATTAGGCCAAAAATATGGAGTTCACATTCCTGTTAAATTAAGATAGAAGAAAAATGTCCTCGGTAAAATTGTTGGTTTTAGGAAGTTCATTCATTTCAGTTTAGACAGTGCACTTTTATTTATATCTATCTTGAAATTCAATTTTAATCGAAGTTCTGTTTTACTGTTTGCAAAGTTCATTCCAAGTTAATTTCATCTATAACATTGTGACATATAACCTTTGTTAATAACTATAATTCTATATGTGAATGAGTTCAGGTTTGGCAAAAAAAAAATTAAATTTGAGTTAACTCTTTTGAATTTATTCATTACATATTTGCATCGACGTCTAAAACAGGATTAGAAAATGCAAGAAATATGAAGTTTAGTATTTGGTTGTAGATGAAAAAAATGATGTGTACAAAATGCATGATATGAAGTTCTGTATTTTCTTGCTGTGATGTCAACTTTTATTACA
The DNA here is from genome assembly GCA_030979885.1 of Lolium multiflorum. Taxonomy (NCBI): domain Eukaryota; kingdom Viridiplantae; phylum Streptophyta; class Magnoliopsida; order Poales; family Poaceae; genus Lolium; species Lolium multiflorum. The sequence continues at coordinate 168,211,295 of CM061750.1, forward strand.
GAACGTACCCTCTGAAATTAACAACAGTTTACAGTGTTAAAAGATACCATTGCTGGGTAGTTTACGACGCCTGGACTGGGGATTCAGTCAGTATGTATCAATGTATGTGCCGATGCGTTTCTGACTATAGAAAGGTAGAAGTTCAGTTTGCTTACAAAGAGAGTCTATGTTTCATTTTGTACTGATGCTTGACTTTCACACCATGGACATGCGCTCAAGTTTCTGGTCTCAAATCAGTTCAGTTTTGAGGGTTCACCTTTCTATTTGTTTGAAGTAGTCTAACTTTGGCCTACCAAAATTTGATGTCTTATAATTTTGCCATTTATGTGAATCAGGGGGCTGGACTTCCAAGACAAGGTAGCAGCAGTTGGAAGTCAGCTCCATGCAAAAGGCTGGACTGGTGGACTACAATGAGCCCTGGTGGTGGTCCGGCCACCAATTCCTTTGTCTCCTAGGGCACCGGGAAAAGCTTTGTTGTCACCTTCTATTTTACAGGTCTTTGAAATTGTGGTATATGGGATGTCTTGTAAAAAGATGTTGAGATGTAAAATTTGCGTTTGGAAGTTCACTTCATCTACCAGAAGTTTGCTTCTTGTCTAGGTGAAGTTTTTTTTTGGCGGGAAGTTCTCTGAATGCCACTAAAAAGTTGCCTTTTTTTTATCAGGATGTCATTTTTATTAATCCAGAAGTTCATTTTTTGAGAAAAGTTCTGTGTAGAAAATTGCACTTTTCTTTAATGGGTAGTCGTTGTATAGAAGTTCATTCTTGTACATGAAGGTTGTCTTGTCCGTATGGAAAAAACAAACTATAAATACCAGGACATTGACTAAGGGAACTCCAGAAGCTTATTATAAAATCCTCAGCCTAGCTTCAAAATAGTAAAAAATTCAAAGGTTACTACTATGTAAAGCATGGGAGTCTACTATAAAAATAAATCAAAGTTTTGTAATTTTGAAATTGCTGCTAAATCGTAAGAACTTTTGGAAAATAATCAACATGAGAAAGTTGCGCAAAAATGATATCTTTTTAATGGTATATTATTTGCATCCAGATAATAAGTCTGAAAACTACGATAAAACCAACATTGACACCATTTATACGGACGCATGAAGTTAACTAATAAAAACCCGGAAGTTCACTTCCATATAAAGGGGAATTTCAGATACTCTGTTTTTTTTCTGAACGGAAACCAAATCAAGTATTTTTAAATTTGTTCTTAAAACTTAAAAAATTTGGAAAAATGTTCAACACCAAAAGTATGTGCCTAGTCAACAGCTTTAAAACGGGATATCATTTGTATCAATCCGACGGACGGTTCAAAAAGTGGATCCAGAAAATATTATGAATATATAGAAATCCGTGAATACTTTTTGGTATATTGGAAATTAGTTTTAAACCGTACAAAATTTGGGAAAACATCCAAGACAAAAATGGTGCGCATTTTCTATATCTTTCGAACGGTATATCATATGTACTAATCCGATAAGCGGTGTAAAAATTAAGCGCAGTCAACTGTCCGAAAACGGGGAAATCCGAGAAAACGTAGTTTTGTATATTTGAAATTAGTTTGAAACTGTACGGAATTTGGAAAAACTTTCATCACCAAAAAGTTGCGAAATTTCCATATCATTTCAACGGTATATGATATGTATGATTCCGATAAATGGTTACAAAATTAACCTCAAAATACTGTCCGTCGAAACATGGAATTTTGCTGCTCCGTCGAGAAGTTCACACGCTATGCAGCGGGAAGTTCAGAAAGGGTTCGAGAATAGCTATTCTCGAACCGGTTCGAGAATAGCAGAGCTGGACTATTCTCGAACCCCCCTTAAGAGGGGTTCTAGAATAGCTATTCTCGAACCCCTATTCCCGCTTTAGTTTCTGATCCCGAAACCAACCCATCTGAACGCCCGAGAAAAAACCCAACTGGGTCCACTCCAACTACCACGATCCCCCGAGCCTCTCTCGTCTCTGCTCTGTATTCGCTCCCCACCCTGCATCTCACCGCCGGCGGGCCACCGCCCCTGCTCCGCCCCAACTTCCTGCACCACCTGATGCGCGCCTGGCGAACGCCGCCTCCACCACCTGCCGCTCACCCGGCCGCCGCCGCCCTGATCGATCTCCCTCCCTACCCCCACCTCCATCCCCTCGTTCCAAGGCCTCCCCCACCGTTCCCGGCGACCAGAGACGCCCCGGTTTCCCGCATCGCGTGGATCCCGACTGCATCCGCCCCCACCCCTTCATCAAGATCATCCGGCGGTGCCCCACCTTCCCCTGCATCGCGTGGATCCCGCCGGCCCGCCATCGCCCCTGCCCCCGCGGATCTCGCCGCCGGTGCATCGACCCCATGGTCGAGCACAGTCGCGCAGGCCCTCGAGCTAGCTGAACTGCGCCACTCCTCTCTCTGAACTTCACCAGCCGGCGCCGCCCAACCACGCCCCAGCAGCCGCGCGTCCTTCCGGGTGCCGCCCCTCCACCTCCAAGCCCCTGTTTCCTTCCTCCACCGCGTGCCCTCCCCTAACGCCATTCTCCTCCCTGGCTCGTGCTCGTCCGAGCTCCAGTGCCCGGCCCGGCTCCAGTTCACAAGCGCTGGTGCAGGAGTCTTCCGCCCCGCGCGCCATGCCTTCCGCCTCCAGCCCCGCGCGCCACGATTGACCCGCATCACGCCATGATTCTGCTGCGTCGTCTCCATCGCGCCGCCAACAGTGCGCCGCCCAATCCCCTCCCTCTCCATCGCGCCGCCCTGATCTCCGTCCACCCAGGCTGGTGCTGCACGAGGACCTGCACGAGGCTGCTGCTGCTGGTAATTTCTTCCCCTTCAACGAAGGTAATGGCCTCGAAAGCTAGAGCCCTTCTGCCTCTACTTTGATTCCATACGAAACCTTCTGTGTTGTTGTATCCATGACATCTGAAGTTCAGAACTTAGGAAGTTCAGTTTGTACATATGGGTAGTCTATTTTGTCCAAAAAAAGACAAATTCATTTTCTTGTTGAATTATGTGGGAGTGTACTTAGTCGTGGAAGTTAACAAATTCTTGCTAGGAATTTCAGAGTGTACACACATGTTGCAGAACATGCATTTGTTCTTCCTCCTGCAATTGTTTTTCGAAAACTGATTATAAGATTCAATAGCCGTTTTAACTATAGGGTTGTGTAAGGTTTATTTATTCTATATCACGAAGAATTCAACTCTAAAGTTATTGCTGGCAGTTCACTTATGCAAAATCCGGTAGTTCATTGTATGAGAAAATAGAGGGAGGAAATATTCCTGAGAAGCTTCACATTTTCTTGTGCTCCGGACCTCCCGTAGCTCCCTCTATGCCACAGTGTGTGTGTTGTGTCGTCCTTCTGCAGCAGCCTGCACTGTGTCCCCTTGCCATCATGCTTGGCCTGTGGACTATGGTTGCTATGATGGTTGCTGCTATGTGAAATGCTATTGCTTCCTATGATTTTATTCTTGGTTGTAGTTGCTTGTTTATTTACAACACTGAGCGGGTCACATGTTAATTGTGAGAAGCTCAATTAGGCTAAATAGGGAGTTCACTTTCATGTTAAAAAAGATATCAGAAAATGCCCTCGGTACACCTGTTAGTTTTAGCAAGTTCACTCATTCGGTTTAGACAGTGCACTTGTTATTTATTTCGATCTTGACATCAAATTTTTAATTGAAGTTCTGGTCTATTGTTGACAAAGTTCAGTCCTAGTTAATTTCATCCCTAAAAACTGAAGTACACTCTGCAAACCACGACGGTTCAGTGCTGTCAATCTGTTTCAACTAGAAAAAATGTAGACTGATCAACTGATCTTGGCCAATGAAACAGAGATACAGTGGACATATGTTTGCTCATAAACTTGGGCAATTCGTTTTCTTTTGTCGCAGGTTCAATTCATATGCACTTGAAAGATCACTGCTGCATGTGAATTTATTCTTGGCCGTACTAGTTTGTTTCTTACAGGACTGAGCGGTTCACTTCATAATCACGAGCAGTTCGATTTGGCCAAAACAGGAAGTTCACATTCTTTTTTATAAAAAAAGATAAAAGCACTATCGAGTTGTAGGTTTCTGAATTGTTGTGCTAGTTCTAAACGGCTTTTGTTTGTGGTTATTTTAGGGGTTTTTTAACCTTATTTGTGGAGAGTAATAGCATTTTGTCTAGGCAAAACTTCGGAATATATCAACACAAAGAAGTAATTTATGAAGTTCACTCCTGCATGTGTGAGGTTCAGGTGTATCGTCCTTGTCCTCACTACTGGTCCTCTGTGTCCTGTTTCTCTTTATTTGTTGTTCTCAGTTTTTATGGAAAAAAATGAATTAAGCCTGGGCAAAATATGGTACAAGTATGTGCTGATGCATGTATGACTATAAAAGATGTTCACTACTGTCGGCTCATCCAGAAACATTAGACTATAAAAGATGTTCACTACTGTCGGCTCATCCAGAAACATTAGCCTCTCCATCTGTACACATAAAACCAATTCATGTGTGTTTTATTTGCTCTTTGCTACGGAGTTCACTAATTTGTTTTTGGAAAGTTCACTCTTTTGTGGTTAGATTAGTGTATGGGTAATTGATATATGTGTTGCACTTTTGTATAGAAGCAGAAAACTAGAATTTCGGATTTAATTTTGGAGCACTGCAGTTCACATCGGCGTTGGAAAATATCCATCACCTACCTCCGCATCGGCGTTGGCGAACATCCGTGCACGCCAAGATCACGGCTATGAAGTTCACATCTTTTTTCAGCGTAAGCTTACTGTGTGAGGGGAAAGAAGTTCAGTAAAACACTATAGCAGCTAATACGTTGTGGTACAATTCATCATTTGTTCATTGTATGCTGTTGGATGCTGCTGCTGATGTGTTGGTGACACTTAGTAAATGTACGTTGCAAAATTTCCACAATTTCACTACATGTTTCGACATCAAAATCATACTCATACATTGATATTGCTGATTTGTGAGTGAAACACGTATCAAATGAGAGTATATTACTTTATCTTAAAGATGTGATTGAATTGTAATTTGGAGAGGCTGCAGTCATGTTTAATTAAGCTGTACTCTTTTGTCATACACATGCAGCTTGAAGGCAAAGAAATGGGATGCAAGAAAGTTTCTTGCTTTTTGTGTAGCCAGCATGAAAATTTAGTTCACCTAATTGCGTGAAGTTCACTCCTCCCAAGTGCTTCAGTTTAGATTTTTCCAGCTAGATGGGGCTTGTGAAGTATGTGCACGAGCAGGGACTTGTGAAGTATGTGCACGAGGAGATGGTGGTGATGCTGTTGTACCCATAGTACACCTTCGATTGCTTAGAGAATAGGTAATACATATATGTTCTCGATGTGTGGGTGATAGAAAAATAGGAGTTCACTTCACCAGATTGTAAGTTAATGCTTTATTTTGGGGAATTCGCCTCAAATCTATTGGGAGTTCACTTTGTGTAATTGGCCAAAAGTGCCTACAGCAGTTCACTGTGTAAACTTTAAATCGTGTGAATTGCACTGATGTTTCTGTTGGTGTGTACTTTCTATTAATTTTTAGAATCTAAGTTCGCTTATCTAACTCATGCACATAAACATAAAATTGTGAAGTTCACTTTTTTACTTAAATGTAAGTTCGCTTGTCCACAGATGCACATAAGCATAAAATAGTGAAGTTCACCATCAACCGCGTGAGAAGTTAATATTTAATATGTGGTGAACTTTTATACCGCGACTCGAAGTTCACTAACAAAACATCATGAAGTTCACTTCTATGAACCGGGACATTTTAAGTACTTTGTGTTTTTGGGCGGAAATCATACACATAAATTTAGACTAAAGTTTCGGAAGTTCGCCCTGTACAATATTGAAGTCCGTCGGGAAGTTCAGATTCAGGGAAGAAGAAGTTCACATCTGCAGAAGTTCGCTATAATTTTATTACATGCCTGAAACTTTTATACCGCGATCGGAAGTTCACTAACAGATAAAGGAAGTTCACTTCTATATTCGAGCAGCTCATGCTTTCTGGACGGAAATCATACGCATAGAAATCGTCCGTACAACCACCGATTGCGCAAATCGACCAACTCAACGTACAATTAGCACTAATATAACTCTACTAATACTCCAACATATCGCAATGCCACACCTAATCAATCTAGATGAGCCAATTTCGAAATGTTCTTGTGTCGACGTTATCTTCACTTCTATGTATTTCTGAAATTAAACTAAAACCATTTAGAATTTGGAAAAACATTCAACATGAAAAAGATTCGCCTAATCAATATCTTTTCAACGCAATATCATTTGGAACATTCCGATAAGTGGTTCGGAAATAAGCCCCAAAAACAGTTCGAAAAACCGAGAAGTTTGAAAAATGTAATCACGTATTTCCAAATCTGCTCTTAAACTATAAAGAATTTAGAAAAGTGCTCTTCATGGAAAAGGTGCGCCTAGTCAGCACCTTTCCAACGGCATATCATACGCATCATTCCGATAAACAATTTGAAAACTGGAACCCCAAAACTGTACATAAATAGAGAAATCCGCGAAAACGTTGTTTTGTATATTTCAAATTAGTTTTAATCAATACAGAATTTGGGAAAACAATAAACACAAAAAAGTTGCGAAATTTCCGTGCGAATCCAACGGTATATTATACGCAGCAATCCGATAAGCGGTTTGAAAATCATCATGAAAATACTGTCCGCACGAACATGCAATTCTGGTATTCCGTCGAGAAGTTCACTAGGAAACACCCGGAAGTTCACAAGTGGTTCGAGAATAGTTATTCTCGAACCGGTTCTTGTACTTCCCTGTACACAAGGTTGTACTTCCCGGATAACAGGGTTCAACTTTCTGTCGAACTTACCTGAACTTCCCATTTTCTTCAAAGCTACTGATTCTACTTCGTGTTTCCCAACCATTTGTCGGAACTATGCAAATGATATACCGTTGGATAGATAATGAAAAACCTCAACTTTTTCATGTTCACACTTTTCACAGATTTTTCACGGTTTAAATTTAATTTTGAAAATACGAAAACTTCTATATGGCTAGAAAACGAACTTTTAGTTCGGTTTTTGAATCGCTTATCGAAACTGTGCAAATGATATACCGTTGGAAATATAATGAATATGTTTTTTCAAAATCCTTACAGTTTTTAAACAATTTTGAAAATATCAAAATTCGGACGTACTCAAAAAACGAGCGGACAGTAATTTTGATGATTTGTTTCAACCGTACATCGGAATGATGCAAATGATATGGCGTTGGAAATCTATGGACTAGGCGCAACTTTCTTGTTCCAATTGTTTTCTCTAATTCCTTACAGTTTAATAGAATAACACAAATTATTGTCCGCCTATTTTATGTGACGGGCACCGAATGATTTTCCCCGCAATTTCCATGCGGTATATTTAAACAATGCAAATGATATACGGTTGGAAAGGTCTCAAAATGGCGCATCTTTTTGGTATCTACCATTTTTGCCAACTCCAAACGATTTGAAAGTAATTTTAGAAGTTTTGAAATCATGTTTCCGGTATATTTTGTGGGATAACAATTTGAATTTAATAGATTAGATCCATTTATTTGTTGTAAAATGTTGTAGGGAATGAAATTAGACATATACTCTACCATATAAAGCTTTTGGTGACAATGATTGAAGTGGTTGGTGATCAAATCGATGAGATTTGAACAATGAACTTCCCTCGACACGAACTTGCACTTCTAGGGAAATGCGGTTGTACTTCTCGGCGCTGTTTCATGTTCAAAAATGACTATAAGTTTCTCATACGGTGTTCGTTTGAGGTCCATGGCCACACAAAATGCTCAGCACAACCACGCGCATCTGAACTTCCCACGACATGTCCTTGTACTTCTTGGCCTTCGTGGTTGTACTTCCTGGAAATGTTTTGATACTAGTGTGTTTTACAAAAACTAGCATGTGTGCTTCAAAATGATAATGTTAGATTGTCCCTATATTCTATTTTAAGAGATTATGCACTTCCCGGATCTTAATATTTGAACTTCACAATGTTGCTATGTGAACTTATGTGGGGGTATTTTCTTCATGTTATTAACGCTTGTACTTCCTATTGTCTCCACCTGTACTTCTCGAAATCACTGCACGTACTTCCTCGCAGATGACGGGATTATTTTGTTTTTTCTACATTTGGACTTTATCGGGTTTCTTGTACTTTTCTATATTAAGTGGGTGTACTGCTCGTGCCGAATGGTTGTGCTTCTAGTTTTCAAGTATATGAACTTCCTCGCGGGTGACGGGATTATTTTTGTTTTTTGTACATTTGGTTTTAGTCTGTTTTTTTGCACTTCCTATATTAAGCGGGTGTACTGCTCGTGTTGAATGGTTGCACTTCTCCGCATCAACTATTTGAACTTCCTCACGGATGACGGGATTTTTTTATGTTTTTTCTAGATTTGGATTTTGTTGGTTTTCTTTTACTTCCTATAATAACTGCTTGTACTGCTCGTGTTAAATGGTTGTACTTATCTGTGTCTAGCATTTGAACTTCCTCGCGGATGACCGGATTATATTTTTTGGGGATTTTCTAGGTTTTCTTGTACTTCATATATTAAGCAGGTGTACTGCTCGTGTCGAAAACTTGTACTTCTCAGCGTCAAGTAGTTGAACTTCCTCGTGGACAACAAGATTATTTTGTTTTTTCTACATTGGTTTTCTAGTACTTCCAATATGAAGTAGGTGCACTGCTCGCGCCAAATAGTTGTACTTCTCAACCACAAGTATTTGACCTTCACTCCGGATGACTAGATTATTTTGTTTTTTCTTTGGGATGGATAATTGTACTTCTCTAACTCTATTATTGTACTTATCAGAACGATTTTTGTATATTTCTAGGGAAATACATATTTACAATTTGTTCTTTTACTCAAAAGTGGAGAAGATTTTGCACAGCCGAGTCGAAGACGATGTTGCAGTACCAGCTCCGTGTTGACAACGGCATGAACCAGCGCCAATTTGAGGGAAAATTAAAAAAATGTTATCTTTTTTATTCTGAACATCAGTCTGCTACATCGACAGCAGTGCCAATAGCACCTAGCTCCAAGCAGTGAGATTCTTATTCCTGTACCGCGAAAGCCACCCTCCACATGCTTACTCCCTAGTACAAATGTGTGTAATGGCTGAATCTAGAAGGGTGGACATCTAATCGTTGCATAAGTATACTTCCTGACAGTAAAACAAATGCCAAGGCCTGCAGCCATGTGCGCTTTCCAAGCTGAAGAGTTGCACATCCCCAGCACAGTGTATACTCATATTTGTAATGCTTCGGCCAGCACGTCTGCTCTTTCTTCTTCTCGATAGGCGTCTGCAAAGCTCAACTAAGTGAAGAAAAACTCCACACTAGCACTGCTGAACTTCACCCTGCAAATGCAACTGTACTGCTAACAGTAATTCAGCTGAACTTTCTTTAGGTAGACTTCCAAATTATCGAGTATACTGCCGGCATAAGGGTTTGTACTGCAAAAAAAACATTTTTATACGCTGTTGTTGTCAAGAAGTAAAACACAGATCGAACTCATACAAAATTTCAGAGAAAATGGGAAAAGCTCCTGATGTAATACCGGTCTTCAAGTTTGGTGGCCGTCACCTGCGTTTTCGCACTGCCTTTCGACGGATGTACAGAACGGAAGGCAGTATGAAACTGAATAAAAGGAAGTACAAGACTGAAGAAAACAAATTGCAGAGCGACTATTCTTGTAACACCTGCAGCTTAACGGAATCACCCTCTTAGAGCACCTGCGGTGGTTGTTGGGTGGCCGTCCGGCAGCGGACATCGAGTAATGGAGGAAGGGGACGCAGGGCATCACCGCAGGGAGATGCACCAGGAGCTAGCACGGCGTGGGGCGGGAAGGTCTCATGGTCAGGAAATCGATGGCGGGACGCAGGGGCCTGCAACGGATGCAGGGCGACGCAAAGACCAAGCTGCGCGGGCGCGAGGAACTCCAGTCGGCGGCGCGTGGACCTCCAGGTGGTCTGCGTGAGTGGGAGGCGCCGCTGTCGCCGGCGAATGTTGGGGAGCGGGACCTCGCATGGTGGCGGTGGTCATACCCATGGCGTCAGCGGCGGAAATCGAGGGGTCGGACCCTGGGGCGGCGACTGTTGGTGGAATCAGGGGCAGCGACAGCGAGATGAGCTCTGGACGGCGGCGCGTGAGCGCTGCGGCGACAGTGGTGCGCGGGTCCGGCGGGGGAGGAAGGGATGGCAGGCGCGCGCGGCGGGGGAGGTTGGCCGGCGGGAGGTGCGCGTCATGGGCTTCCAGCGGTGGCGCGGGGGCCCTGCAGGCCGACGGTGGGGTGGCCGGCGGCGGGAGGTACGATGGTGGGGAAGCAGGGGATTGGGGTCGAACCTGGTGGTTGGTGGGATCTGTGGAAAAAAATTCTTTCGTTCGGGTCCCCATCTATATAGAGGGAGATGGTGCTCAAAATATTAGCACTGGTTGTAGAATAGTGGTCACCCTATATAAATATAAAATATATATATATATATATATATATTGTGCCTATCTTGCTTAGCTCTAGTTGTTGTTGTTTCACTTAGTTGAGCCTAGCATATTTAGGTTTTGTGCTTGTAAAATAAACGTAAGTTTAATTCTCCATTCTTACAAGCCAAATCCGTAAGAATTTTAAAACGCCTATTCACCCCCTCTAGGCGACATCTCGACCTTTCATGGCGGTATTTACAAACTGCATTCCTTTGCCTGCTTTTACTGTTTATAAAGCTGTGATTTCTCAGAAATTGTCATGCTTATGCATGTTCTTCCATATATAACTAGGGTAAATTTTCAATGCACACGAAGCAGTCACCAATAAAAGTTGCATGTAATAAGCATCTTCAGAATGACGTGGAACATCGATCTGTTAAGTCAAGACCTGTGTTGTTTACAGAATAATAGAGTACACAGTTCCATCAACAAGCTGGATGGGTATTTACTATGTAGCATGTATTTTGCTGAATGCATGTGCTAGTCTTTTAAATCACTGATTACTGATTACGTCTGTACATGTTTGGCATATATATGTAACTCCTAGTATCATTTCCATGATGCTCACTTTGCCAAGAAGGTACATTTCTTAGTTCTGCGATGGATAGCTCATTTGCGTTTTAAACAAAATTGATGTTTTCGTAGGTAGCTGTTTGTAGAAGCTTTTGTGCACATCGTTGCATAGAAAATGTTGTGCATGATGAAGCCATTTGAGAGCTTTGTGAAGCTCTGGAATGGCTACATTTTGTGTACCATTGCTATGATCATGCTCTACATGACAAGGACATAACAAAGCTAAAGAAATTACACATTTCCCAATTGGGAGCACCCACCGATGGAACATGCGCAGAAAGTACGCTCCTAAATTGAGGAAAGTCGAATCCAACTCAAATCAAATCTTATCCGTGCGATTCTAAAATGGATAGAGTATGTATATATGGAATAAGAAATTACAAGGCCATATGAACGCCGACGAGGAAAAATTTATCCGTCGTTAACCACCCTAAAAAACCCTAACCGCACATCGAATCTAGAAGATCGAGGACTTATAGTGGACAAATCCAGTACCATAGCCACCAATGATGACCCAGGACCGTGCGATGAAGCTTTCAGAGTCGTGGACAGAAGCCGCCACGGAAGGAATGGGGGCGGCATCGCTGGTAGAAAAATCGATGCTAGCTCAGCAAGGGTTGGCCCAATGACCGACGGCGCGTTCCACGTGGCCGCACTCGAGGTCCTGGCAGCCGTTGTCATAGCCCTTGTCACGCGTGCCAGCTAGCTTACCGGCGACAGAGCTCCAAGAGACTTCACCAAATCGAAGTTTCTTGTCGTACCCAGCCTTTGGATCTAGTTCGCTGCCCAATGCTTAGGCGCATACTAATTGCGCACGACGAGTGGCTTCCGCGGCGAAGGTGGGGTTGGCAGAACACCCGGCCATGGCGGGCGGAGGTACACAGGAGGTGATAGAGGGGGTTTTTGGCGTTGAGGGGAGTGTAGTGGGAACTTAACGCGGAACGTCCCGTTTTCCGTGCTTTCCAGCGCATGTAGATGAGAGGGTTGCGCTCGCCAGAGAATGCCCAAATCGAGCGTGCCTGACGGGCTAACATTTGGGCTTCTATAAAACTCATGCGGTGTAGGGAAACGGTGCGAGCAAGTCACTGAAACAGACCAATTTCTTTTATACGCGTGGGGGAAACCACTTCACGATGAACTAAACTCGCCCTAGAGATACTCTTAGCTCCCATATGTGCTAATGGTGAGTCTACTAATTGCATCCAGCGATAAGGTGAGCCTCATCCTAATGGGGAGCAAATGAACCTCCTTTCCATGTTATAGCGATAGCCGGCTGGAATAGAATCCGTCTAGTTCACGACCCGACCTAGCATGCCCAAGTCCTAGCATTTTTTTAATTATACATTTTTTCTTTATTTCCAGAAATAATACTCGTTTTTGAAAATTTTACAAACAATACACCGTCGGGGCGTCGTTTCCCGAAAGGAAGAAATCGAGCTATTGTTTCCCCAGTGGAAGAAATAGGCCATTTTCCCGAGAGGTAGAGATTTTGTGTGGCCAGTTGCTGCATAGAGCATGCTTAGCAATAATCGGGGCCGTCCTTCCCGAGTGTAGCCTGTCGGGGAGAGCTAGCCCGATTAGAGTCCATCGGGACGATGCGCAATCAATTCCTATTGTCGGGCTACACATACCCGAGTTTTTGCCCACCCAACTGTTTCCCGCTAGCCCTTCTCCCGCCAACCTCTTTTCGGGCTTCCTTCTCCTGCCATCCCTCCCTTGCCAACCCCTTTCCCACCACCATTTCCCGCCAATTTATCTCAATGGCTCTCTACAAAAAAACCTAACCGCCAGATTGTTTCGAAGTACCAATATTTCTATCCCATCCGTCTGTCCCTTTCTTCTACCGCACCGCTTTTCTGCAAGGATTCGAGCTTGCCCCCAAGGATTCTAACAGAGCGTTGTTGGTGCAGCGATCTAACGAAGGTGATGGAGTCAGAAGATTTCTTTGGTAAGATTGGCATGAAGTTTTTTATGTGTGCCAACTATGATCATAACGCTCTCGCAAGCTCAGATTACCCGAGGCCTCCGGTATGATGTAAGCAAGGGGAATACATATATTGTTCATTTTTTCTTTGAATTAAAGTTCTTATTTTTTTGTGGTCTCCTCCGGCACTCTTTATGTAGTACGGCTGGATTGACAGGGAGAAGCCTGAGTGGGCAGCCAAAGAGATTGAGCAAGGGCGTCATCGTGCACGCGCTGACTTCAAGGAGGTATGGAGGAGGAGGAGGAGGCAGAGGAGGCTGGTGCAAAGGTGAGAGTAACCTGAGAGAGATCGTTGCAGAAGCATCATAAGGAGCAACGGGAGTTGCTTTATGATTGGGGGAAGAGATTGACAGAGGAGAAGGCAAAGTTAGAGCAGATTGACATAGGAGAAGGCGAAGTTAGAGCAGAATGAATGAGTGCGCAAGGGGCTCCGTGAGGTGGATAGGCTACGGAAGAGAGAAAGCTTCTCGGGCAAAGGCAGCTGATGAACATGGTGACAATACTAGAAAATGGCCACGGTGTACTCGTGACCACAAGATTTCTTTGCTAATAGCAATGTATCTTAATTTCAATTGTATTGTAGCTTTGTATCTTAATTTCAGTTGTATTGCAAGTTTGTGTCTTTATTGAAGTTGGAGTGTAGCTTTGTATCTTTATTCAAGTGGCATTGTGCGTTGATGTGTCATTTTCCCATGTAAAAGTTCCTACCAGTTTGTGCCTAGCTACCAACATTTCCTGCCACAGATTTTGTGCCAATTTCTGCCGCCAAGATCTCCCGCCATTTATCCTCCCCGCGTCTTATAAAACCCCCTTGTCATTCCTTAGGTCAAGCCATATAAAATACCGTCCATAGGGTTGTCAGCCGCAATGCCATATTTCCTCTAAGAACGAAGTTGTATGATTTGGCTAGATTGGTAGTCATGACGCCGTACCTAGCTCTATGTGTGTCATGCAGCAAAGACCACCTCTCTAAAGGCTCGTGCTCTATATATTTTTTAAAAAATTAATCCGTCTTCCCGTTTTTCTTCTAGTATTGAGCAGGACAAATCCAGGCAGGTCACATAGGCCAATAGGTTCTACCTCTGTGAGTGCTCGAGCAACTGTACCATGTGCAGCTACTGTTGCTGCATGAGCTGCTACTGTTGCTACTTGCGCGTCTTTCTTTTTAACATGTTCCTTAGTGAACTAATCCAGCTTGCGGGGGAGGAAATTGTACTTGCATTTCTGGTTCTGCTTGCACAACTTGTTGAACAGATTCATTAGGTTCTTACTCCTGAACTGCGAGAAGAAATTGGCCCCCAGATGACGCATGCATCACTGGCTCTACATGTCCTCCCATGGCGTCTCTTTGCTGGGTCATGGTTGTTTTTAGCATCTTGATAGCCACAAGTATACTTGCATGCTTATGGTGGAGCGCACACATTTGGGTGATCTTTCACAATCGCTATTTTTAGCTGCCTGAATAACCATAACCAACTCGCAGTGTTCTCGCTCTCAACAAATGCAAATGCAAGACGCGCGATTTGATTGTTTTTGTCCATTCCAATGGCGGCCAGGATCTGACCCATGTACTTGCCTGTTTGAAACGCTTCGTCTACACATAACACCGGATGGTAATAGCTGAAAAGCCTCGATGCATATGCTGAATGCGAAGAACACTCTATGCAGAACCTGATAATAGAGAACTCTAGTATCCAAAAGTCTTGTATGTATGCATAGGTGTTTGGATTCCTATCCTTTAATGTCTGGAGGAGACATAAAACACCGTCGTAAGCGTCAGGAAGGACACAAATCTATTTGCTGGGGCCGTTTGTTTAGCCCTCAAGGCCTTTCCATATGAAATTCCATATTTATATTTAAGCAGAACTCCTCTCTGGATAGCGGGAACATCCATCACTTTGGTCTCGACAATCTCTTTGTACAATAGTTGGGCCAGCAAAGTGGAAGTAAGATTTCGATGATCCAGGAGCATATTCTGAATGACACAAGTGTGCGGCACGAAGTCGCTCATAATCCACTTTGTGTCCCACTTCGGACAGTACACGTGCACCCTTGATGGACAATTGTCATCACTACATACCACTGTAAAAAATTGTGACTTGGAACGGTTGTTCTGAAAACCCTTTGTGTAGACATTGCCTACTAAGTGGTTGCTTCATACAGATGTCTCTTGTCAGAATATGTAGCCCAATTGAGACAGTGTTCATGTGGTACTCCTAGGAAGAATCATGGCGGTCGTTCACGATCATTGCCTCCAACAAATCCTAGTTCCACGAAAAGTGGATCGGGATCTCTTCCTCATTCTCTTTCTCATCTTCATCTGAATCATCGGATTCACCGGATTCATCGGAATCAAGATCATCCTCCAGTCCATCCTGGTTTTCCTAATACATCATGTCCTGTATGTGCTCTTCTTCATCGTCGTCATCAACGTCGCCACTACCATCACGTCCGCCTCCTACATGAGTACTCTGTCCTGATTCAAAACTACTGCCTCCGGCATTAGAAGTTTGATTGCTCTGGCCTGGATGGAACTCACCCTCGCCTTCGTGGGAAGTGACCTCCTTCACCACGGGAAGCATTAAGGCGATGGGGTGAGTTTCCCTGCGCTCGCACGCTTCTAACTAGTGCACCCACTGAGAGGTCCGCTCTATCGGCTTCAAATACCAGAATATTTTTGTACTCGTGCTGCTCCGCAAAGCATGCACACCCACAATGTACCTTTCGGGATTAAACCCAAAATTTACGGTCAGCCACTCCTTCAACTGACAAATGCGCCATGTTTTTGGGGCAGACAAATTTAATTCTTGGTACTGAAACTGCTCAGATCAGCTCTAATTGGAGTAGTTCGGACAGTCCATGACCGTAGTAAACAGTAAATTTCATTGAATCATACATGTCTCCTCACCTATACCAAATACACACTCGTCAAATAAACGAGCACCAACCTCCTAAATAAATAAAACTATGTACGGCGACCTCCTAAATAAAATTTTAATACCAAGCCAACTAAATAAATATGTTATATCGGCAAACTAAATCAGTACCTAATCCAACGATACAATATACACAGCTGCATAACCATACCAACTACTATGCATAAACACAAGCCTACTAACATACATTTAGCGAGGGATTTTAGGGTATACCATTGAAGTGTGTGAAACACCTTTGTTAGCAGCCAAGTTTCAAAACCAGCTCCACAACAGAAGTAGCAACAGCAGGAGCACCACCACCACTACCAACACTACCACCACCAAAACTCTTCCACGAACTAACCCATCTATAGATCCGGTGCTTCTACTGCATTTGGTGGTGAAATAGCAAGCAAACAGACAACACATTGTTGTTAAATGAAAGAAAATGACAGCAGGATTGAGAGGAAAACGAGAGAGAGCTAAGAGGAAACGAGGAGGGAGAAGAACGAAGCGAGGGCGTCAACCTGATTTAAAGTGGCTGAGCCACTAATCGGGGACTACTTCCCCGATATGCTGCATCGGGATTCCATCGCCCGACCGCCCTGTCGATGGCCAGGCTGAGAACACCCACGTGGCTTTTTGGGCCTGCCGATTCCTGATGCCGGCCACTCGGGGAACAGGTGCCTCAGCTGCTCTCTGCCGACTGATACGTCTCCAACGTATCTATAATTTCTGATGTTCCATGCTTGTTTTATGACAATACCTACATGTTTTCTTCACACTTTATATCGTTTTGATGCATTTTCCGGAACTAACCTATTGACGAGATGCCGAAGTGCCAGTTCCTAGTAAGGAAATATTCTCGAAATCGGACAAAATCAACGCCCAAGATCTTATTTTTCCCGGGAGCTTCCAGAACATCAAAGAAGAGTCGGAGACGAGCCACAGGGGCCCCACACCACAGGCGCGGCAGGGGGGTGGGCGCGCCCCCTATGGTCTGGCCCCACCAGGGCCCCTCCAGAGGCTCCCCTTTCGCCTATAAAGTCTCCCTGACCTAAAATTCTGAATAAGCCACGGTACGAAAAGTTCCGGAGCCGCCGCCATCGCGAAGCCAAGATCTGGGGACAGGAGTCTGTTCCGGTACACCGCGGGACGGGGAAGTGCCCCGGAAGGCTTCTCCATCGACACCACCGCCATCTTCATCACCGCTGCTGTCTCCCATGAGGAGGGAGTAGTTCTCCATCGAGGCTAAGGGCTGTACCGGTAGCTATGTGGTTAATCTCTCTCCTATGTACTTCAATACAATGATCTCATTAGCTGCCTTACATGATTGAGATTCATATGAGCTTTGTATCGCTACTAGTCTATGTGCTACTCATGTGATGTTATTAAAGTAGTCTATTCCTCCTGCATGGTGTAAAGGTGCTAGTGTGTGCACCGTGTGGTTCTTGTCGTAGGCTATGATCATGATCTCTTGTAGGTTGTGGAGTTAATTATCATTATGATAGTATTGATGTGATCTATTCCTCCTTTCATAGCGTAATGTGGACAGTGTGTATGCTATGTTAGTTCTTGGTTTATTTTGCAATGATCTATTATGCTCTAAGGTTACTTAAATATGAATGCTGAATGTTGTGGCGCTTGTTAACTCCGGCATTGAGGTGCTCTTGTAGCCCTACACAACGAATGGTGTTTGTCATCCAACAAAAGAGTGTATGTAGCACAAATGAGAGAAGCTATTATTTATTATGCGATCAATATTGAGAGTGTCCACTAGTGAAAGTATGATCCCTAGGCCTTGTTTCCAAACATCGAATCTCTGTTTATTTGCTGTTCTGTTGCATGTTTACTCGCTGCCATATTTTATTCAGATTGCTATTACCATTCATATACATCCATACTGCTTGTATTTCACTATCTCTTCGCCGAACTAGTGCACCTATACATCTGACAAGTGTATTAGGTGTGTTGGGGACACAAGAGACTTCTTGTATCGTGATTGGGGTTGCTTGAGAGGATATCTTTGACCTCTTCCTGAGTTCGATAAACCTTGGGTGATCCACTTAAGGAAAACTTGCTGCTGTTTCTACAAACCTCTGCTCTTGGAGGCCCAACACTGTCTACAGAAAAAAAGCGTGAGTATACATCAAGCTATTTTAGCGCCGTTGGGGGAGAAATGTAAAGGCACTCATACTCAGTCCCGGGTAACTAAGTTATTTTCTTGCCGTTGTAAGTGCTCAAAGCTATTTCCTTTAGATCCCGCAATTGCATCTTTTGGTTTCTTGTTTACACTAGTTAGGCATAATGGAAAGCAACAATGAGCTTTTTATTCTATTTCCTGAGTTAAGACATGGATTGTTTGCTGAAAATTAAAAAACCTATGGAATCTTATTTGCATGCTAGTAGCAATGATATTAGTATGAACGCTTTGAACACCATTGTTGCTAATGATATGAAAAATTCTAAGCTTGGGGAAGCTGGTTTTGATGAGCATGACATTTTTAGTCCCCCAAGCATTGAGGAGAAAATTTTCTTTGATGATACTTTGCCTCCTATTTATGATGATTACAATGATAGTGGTCTTTTGGTGCCGCCTACTATGGAGAGTAAATTTTATTATGATTATACTATGCCTCCTACACTTGATGAGAATAATAATGATAGCTACTTTGTTGAATTTGCTCCCACTACAACTAATAAAATTGATTATGCTTATGTGGAGAGTAATAATTTTATGCATGTGGCTCATGACAAGAATGTTTTATGTGATAGTTATATTGTTGAGTTTGTTCATGATGCTACTGGAAGTTATTATGAGAGAGGGAAACATGGTTATATGCATCGTAATAATATTAAGTTTCCCCTCTTTATGTTCAGAATCTTGAAATTGCGCTTGTGTTGCCTTCCTATGCTTGTCACTTTGTTCTTCATGAATTTATTTGTGTACAAGATTCCTTTTCATAGGAAGTGGGTTAGGCTTAAATGTGTTTTAAATTTGCTTTTGATGTTCTCTTTTGCTTCAACTCTTCTTTCTTGCGAGAGTATCATTAAAATTAGTGAGCCCATCTTAATGGCTATAAAGAAAGAACTTCTTGGGAGATAACCCATGTGTTTATTTTACTACAGCAATTTTTGTTTTGTTGAGTCTTGGAAGTTGTTTACTACTGTAGCAACCTCTCCTTATCATGTTTTTGTGCCAAGTAAAATCTCTATGGTAAAGTTGATACTAGATTTAGATTACTGCGCAGAAACAGATTTGCTGTCTGTCACGAATTTGCGCAGAAGTCTCTGTAGGTAACTCAGAAAAATCTGCAAATTTACGTGTGTGATCCTCATATATGTACGCAACTTTCATTAGTTTTGAGTTTTTCCATTTGAGCAAGTTAAGTGCCCCTACCAAATTCTTCTTTACGGACTGTTCTGTTTTTGACAGATTCTGCCTTTTATTTCGCATTGCCGTTTTTGCTATGTTGAATGAGTTTCTTTGTTCCATTAACTTTCAGAAGCTTTGTGCAATGTCCATAAGTGTTAAGGATGATTGTGTCACCTCTGAACATGTGAATTTTTATTATGCACTAACCCTCTAATGAGTTTGCTTGAAGTTTGGTGTGGAGGAAGTTTTCAAGGGTCAATAGAAGAGGATGATATACTATGATCAAGAAGAGTGAAATGTCTAAGCTTGGGGATGCCCGGTGGTTCATCCCTGCATATTTTAAGAAGACTCAAGCATCTAAGCTTGGGATGCCCAAGGCATCCCCTTCTTCATCGACAACATTATCAGGTCACTTCTAGTGAAACTATATTTTTATTCCGTCACATCTTATGTACTTTACTTGGAGCGTCTGTGTGCTTTTATTTTTGTTTTGTTATCTTAGTTTTCTGAATAAATTCATGCTTGTGTGGGAGAGAGACACGCTCCGCTTTGTTGTATGAACACATGTGTTCTTAGCTTTACTTTTAATGTTCTAGGGCGAAAGTTGATCGCTTCACTTGTTGCTATTTGGTTGGAATCAGAAAATGCTTCATATGGTTTTGAATAATTTGATACTTGGCAATTGTTTTGAGCTCTCATAAATCATTTTTAAGCTCTGGCTGTTGGAGATATGCCCAAGAGGCAATAATAAATGGTTATTATATATCTTTGTGTTTATGATAATGTTTACATACCATGCTATAATTGTATTAACCGAAACATTGATACATGTGTGATATGTAGACAAACAAGAAGTCCCTAGTATGCCTCTTAAACTAGCTTGTTGATTAATGGATGATTAGTTTCATAATCATGAACATTGGATGTTATTAATAACAAGGTTATGTCATTGTATGAATGATGTAATGGACACACCAAATTAAGCGTAGCATAAGATCTCGTCATTAAGTTATTTGCTATAAGCTTTCAATACATAGTTACCTAGTCCTTATGACCATGAGATCATGTAAATCACTTATACCGGAAAGGTACTTTGATTACACCAAACACCACTGCGTAAATGGGTGGCTATAAAGGTGGGATTAAGTATCCGGAAAGTATGAGTTGAGGCATATGGATCAACGATGGGATTTGTCCATCCCGATGACGGATAGATATACTCTGGGCCCTCTCGGTGGAATGTCGTCTAATGTCTTGCAAGCATATGAATAAGTTCATAAGAGACCACATACCACGGTACGAGTAAAGAGTACTTGTCAGAGACGAGGTTGAACAAGGTATAGAGTGATACCGAAGATCAAACCTCGGACAAGTAAAATATCGCGTGACAAAAGGAATTGGTATCGTATGTGAATGGTTCATTCGATCACTAAAGTCATCGTTGAATATGTGGGAGCCATTATGGATCTCCAGATCCCGCTATTGGTTATTGGTCGGAGTGAGTACTCAACCATGTCCACATAGTTCACGAACCGTAGGGTGACACACTTAAAGTTGGATGTTGAAATGGTAGAACTTGAATATGGAATGGAGTTCGAATATTTGTTCGAGTCCCGGATGAGATCCCGGACATCACGAGGTTCCGGAATGGTCCGGAGAATAAGATTCATATATAGGAAGTCATATTCCAAGTTTGGAAATGATCCGGTGCATTTATGGCAGGTTCTAGAAGGTTCTAGAAAAGTCCGGAAGAAACGCACTATGGAAGGTGGAGTCCCGGAAGGACTCCACAAGCTTGGCCAGCCAAACCCTAGAGGAAAGTCCAATGTGGACTTCCCCAAGGTGGCCGGCCACCCCTTCATGGAAAGGTGGGAGTCCCACTTGAGGTGGGAATCCCACCTTGGGTCCCTACACATGGAAGGTTTTGGGTTGGGGTCTTATTCGAAGACTTGTACACCAACTCTTGGGTGTTCCACCTATATATGAGGGCCAAGGGAGGGGGCCGGCCACACCAAAGCCATGGCCGCACCCCTTAGTGGCCGGCCACCCCTCTCCCCAAACCCTAGCGGTCCCGCTCCTCCACCATATCCCGCACGCTTAGCTCCGCCGGATTTCTCCACCGCCACCGACACCACGCCGTCGTGCTGTCGGATTCAAGAGGAGCTACTACTTCCGCTGCCCGCCGGAGAGGTGGACGTCGTCTTCATCAACAACCGAACGTGTGACCGAGTACGGAGGTGCTGCCCGTTCGTGGCGGAACCGATCGTGATCAAGATCTTCTACGCGCTTTTGCAAGCGGCAAGTGATCGTCTACCGCAGCAATAAGAGCCTACTCTTATAGGCTTTGGAATCTCTTCAAGGGTTAGTCTTGATCATCCCCCCGTTGCTACCGTCTTCTAGATTGCATCTTGGCTTGGTTTGCGTGTTCGCGATAGGAAAATTTTGTTTTCTATGCTACGTTCCCTACAGTGGTATCCGAGCCGTGTCTATGCATAGATGGTTGCACGAGTAGAACACAATGGTTTGTGGGCGTTGATGCTCTTGTTATCTTTAGTTGAGTACTTTGCATCTTTGTGGCATAGTGGGATGAAGCGGCTCGGGCTAACTTTACATGACCGCGTTCATGAGATTTGCTCCACGCTTGACATGCAACTTGTATTGCATAAGTGGCTTTGCGGGTGTCTGTCTCTCCTACTATAGTGAAGATTCAATTTACTCTTCTATTGACAACACTAGTATCACCGTTGTGGTTCATGTTCGTAGGTAGATTGGATCTTGCTCGAAAACCTAAACCACGTAAAATATGCAAACCAAATTAGAGAACGTCTAACTTGTTTTTGCAGGGTTTGGTGATGTGATATGGCCATAATGATGAATATGTATGAGATGATCCATATGAGCAACTGTGATGATTATGCCAATGCGACGATTGCCAAAATGAAGATGAACATGCATGTGAACCTTGACGAGACGATGATGGAGATCATGCCCGAAGATGATGGAGATCATGTCCGTGCTTTGGAGATGAAGATCGAAGGCGCAGACTAAAGGGCCATATCATATCACATATGAATTGCATGTGATGTTAATCCTTTATGCATCTTATTTTGCTTAGATCGCGACGGTAGCATTATAAGATGATCCCTCACATTAATATCAAGATAATAAAGTGTTCTTCCCTCGTATGCACCGTTGCATTGTTCGGCGTTTTGAAGCATCTCGTGATGATCGGGTGTGATAAACTCGACATACAACGGTGTAAGCCATGTTGCACACGCGGAATACTTGGGTTTGCTTGACGAGCCTAGCATGTACAGACATGGCCTCGAGACAATGGAAACCGAAAGGTTGAACACGAGTCATATGGATGATATGATCAACATGTTGATGTTCACCATTGAAACTACATCATCTCACGTGATGATCGGTTTTGGTGTAGTGGATTTGGATCGTGTACCACTTTACAACTATGAGGGATGTTGTATTAAGTGGGAGTTCATTAGTAATTAGATTAAAACATGAACTAATTATCATAAACATAGTCTGAGTAGTATTTTGAATTAATTTTGTAGTATTGGCATCCGTTTACTACTATGCGCTAGTCTTATAATTGAGATAGAAATACTGTTAAAATCTGACTAGAAACTTTACGGATTTGTACCGTATTGTTAATGAATCAAGAAATGATTAAGTCCTATTGCAAACATTTAGTGAAACTCACTTTGTTGATTGAGAGAGCTATGGTTTCAATTAGTACCTAAAGTTATCTTGTCTCCGTGAAACTTGAAGTTCAAATCTGTTTGAAAAGTAAGGAGCTGAAAATTTAGTTTTCAGAAATAATCAAGGTATGAGATATATGTGATATCTAAGACCTTATTGCAAGATGATAGAATATAATTTGGTGAGACTACATAAACTCATAAGTTTTATGGGAATGTATGAAGGTTGAAGACGCCAGGGCGTCACAATCCTCCAACTATTGGAGCACTAACGATATTCGCATATCCATGAAGTTATCATCCTTAGTATGCACCGTTGCTAAGACTCGTCGTATCGAAGCATCACGTGATGATCGGGTGTTATAGATTCTACGTGTGCTTACAACGGGTGCAAGCCAGATTTGCACATGCGAATACTAAGGTTAAACTTTATGAGTTGATGGATAAAATTATGAGTAAAATTGTTCATCATATTACAAAATTACTAATAGTGAAATCTGGAACACTTGTCATATGATGATCAACTTCAAAGAAAGAACCTCAAGGTTATTGGTATTTGACCAACAAACCTAGAAGTTAATGATTTTGAAGTGTTTTTCTGAATAATGAGGAAAGCTAAAGAGAAACTGCAAAAGATATTTTTGGCAGAATGAAAAGAAAAGACTAGAAAGTCTAGCTCAGGTGTATATAAATGATATACAAGTTATGGTTGTATTCCTAGTTTGGTCACACAATGAAATTCTTGGGTAGAAGTACCATATTGGTTGGTATGAAGTGTCATACAAAACAACACAATACAAGAATACAATGGCCTAAGTGACTGACAAGGAACATGATAGAAATGCACGTCTAGAACAAAAATAAAGTGTTATTATGTTCGTCGTTGGCATTCTATCTAGCCCTTAGAATTTATAATAAAGAACTTAATAATTGTTATTTTGCTCTGGTCAAATGAAAACAATGAGTTGTTCAAATTATGACATTGCTCCATGTATGATGGATAAGTTATTATAAATCTTAATGGTGAAACACACATACATAACACTGACGCTAAAATGCCATAAGGCAAATGATTTGAATTCCACTTATTTGTGGAACCGCCATTTAGGTCATGTTAGAAAGGAACGCATGAAGGAACTCCATGCAAATGGATTTCTGGAGTTATTTGATTTTTTGAATCATTTGGCGCTTGCAAATCTTTTCTAAAGAGAATGATTAAAATACCGTTCATAGGCCAAGAGTTGAACGGGCAACTAACTTAGTGAAAAATACATGATGATGTATATGGTTCACTAGGCATAGTTGTGTGCGGGAGATTCTTCTACTTCATGAAAACTTTCAAACAATGAATTGAGTATATATGTGGATATATTCAATAAGGAAAAGTTTGAAACATTTGAATATGATTCAAATAAATTTCAGCATGAAGTGGAAATCATCATGATAGAAAAGTCAAATATCTATGATTGGATCATGGAGGAAATATTTGAATTACGAATTTTAGCGAACATCTAAGAGAGTTATGAAATTGTTCTACAACTCACATTTCTTGGAGTATCATAGTGATGATGAAGTATCCGAGAGATGTATCCAAACCTAGTTGGGTCAATGATGAGATAAAATATTAATGCCATTATATTTTTGTGGATTATGCTTTAGAGACTACCGCTTTACACTGAATAGAGCATCATAATGATCCGTTGAAATGACACCATACAAGTTATGGCATGGGTATAAACCTTAATAGTCAACCAAAATCGGATGAATGTCTTTGTTGGTTATCCCAGATATTTAATTGGGAATTCTTCCCACGAGACAAAGACAAAAGTGTTTGTCAATGTTTCTTATTTCCGAGAAATTGTTTCGAGTGAAGTTTTTGAGTGGGAGGACAATATAATTTGATAAGGTTTATGAACCGAGCATAATGATCAGAGTAGCGCAGCATCGGAATTGGTTTCGGAAGCGGCCACGACGATCATGGCTCTCATGACTACAAAGTGTTTTAGCCATGGAGATCAAAGTACATATTGAACCTTTGTAGGTATGGTTTACTTTGTGATCAAATAAATGATTTGTGGACAAAGGATTGATTTTGAACAATGATAAACCAACTACAAAACAAAGAAGTTATGATGGGCCCTGACTCAGTTAAAATGGCCATGCGCCATAAAATCCAAGATAGATGAATACTTTATGAAAGTAAATGGATCTATGAAATTGATAGACTTGGATGAAATATCCTTGAAGAAAGCTTGACTTATCGAAAAATTGTTTTCGACAAAGTTCAAAGAGTTGAATACGATAAGATTAGATCTTCCGTAGCAATGCTTATAGTCTATGTGGATTATTCTAGTAATCACTACATATTTCTTTTATGAGATATGCTAGTAGGATGGCAAAATACATTACTTATCAGAAGTATGTATTAAAGGTGTATACAAGATACAACCAAGAGTTTTGCTGGTCCGTGGAATACTAGATAGGTATACGAACTTCAATTGGATGAAGTAAGTATTGGAGTTGGAATCTTCACCAGATGAAATAGTCAAAGAGTTTTTGATTTCATCAAAGACGATGAAGAGGCTTGCATTTGCAAAAAATTAAGTGGGAGCGCTAAGACACATTTATAATACTTTATGTAGGTGACATATAGTTGGTTATAAATGATGTAATTATATACTTGATTAAAAGGTTTCATTGAGAATTAAATTTCAATGAAAGGATATGGACTGAAACAAATTTAGTGTTAAGATCTATGAAGATAGATTGAAACACAAAATAAGTTTAAGTCAAAGTACATAGAATGGATATTGAAATAGTTCAATATAGAAATATTAAGAAGATGTTCTTGTCATGTGAAGTTTTAACAAGACTTGAGTGTATCTGACACTCAATGAGTAAAAACACATAAGTGATTTTAGATCACTAATAATATGTACACAATCAGATATCTTGTGCTCTAAAATGTTATGAGCATATACCAGAATGATTCATGAGATGATCATTGAAAAACAGTAAGAATATTCTTGAAGTACTTAAGAAGAACCAAGAATATATATATAGTTTTGTATGGAGAAATGACAAACAAATCACTGTAAGATGTTGCATCGATATTTGTTTTGTCACATATGAAAATAAAATTTCAATCTCAAATTAGACTAAGTGTTGTTTTAAAGGTAGCACAATGAACTAGAAGTTGTCTATGTTAGATTTAGAAGAGTTCTAAATATTGTGACGGAATCTACAAAAGAAGGCAGAGTATGTCATTGTTTTGACAATGGCAAAGGATGTTAAGTCAAGAGGTTCTTTGAGAACTTGGTGCAGTTCCGACAGAGTCAGAACTTTGAAGCTATATTGTGTGTGACAATATTAGTGACATATTTCAGACCGCGGAATTAAGGTTCCACCAGAAGACCAAACATATTTAATGCCGACTCATTTGGAAAATGAGTGATGCGTTGAGACGCATATGAATTGCAAAATACATACGTTTCTGAGCATGTCAGAACCATTGACTAAAACCTCTCCCGTGAGCAAAACATGATAAAGCACCGAAGGCCAAGGTGTTATATCTTTACATATGTAAACTAGATTATTGACTCTAGTGCAAGTGGGAGACTGTTGGAGATATGCCCAAGAGGCAATAATAAATGGTTATTATATATCTTTGTGTTTATGATAATGTTTACATACCATGCTATAATTGTATTAACCGAAACATTGATACATGTGTGATATGTAGACAAACAAGAAGTCCCTAGTATGCCTCTTAAACTAGCTTGTTGATTAATGGATGATTAGTTTCATAATCATGAACATTGGATGTTATTAATAACAAGGTTATGTCATTGTATGAATGATGTAATGGACACACCAAATTAAGCGTAGCATAAGATCTCGTCATTAAGTTATTTGCTATAAGCTTTCAATACATAGTTACCTAGTCCTTATGACCATGAGATCATGTAAATCACTTATACCGGAAAGGTACTTTGATTAACACCACTGCGTAAATGGGTGGCTATAAAGGTGGGATTAAGTATCCGGAAAGTATGAGTTGAGGCATATGGATCAACGGTGGGATTTGTCCATCCCGATGACGGATAGATATACTCTGGGCCCTCTCGGTGGAATGTCGTCTAATGTCTTGCAAGCATATGAATAAGTTCATAAGAGACCACATACCACGGTACGAGTAAAGAGTACTTGTCAGGAGACGAGGTTGAACAAGGTATAGAGTGATACCGAAGATCAAACCTCGGACAAGTAAAATATCGCGTGACAAAAGGAATTGGTATCGTATGTGAATGGTTCATTCGATCACTAAAGTCATCGTTGAATATGTGGGAGCCATTATGGATCTCCGATCCCGCTATTGGTTATTGGTCGGAGTGAGTACTCAACCATGTCCACATAGTTCACGAACCGTAGGGTGACACACTTAAAGTTGGATGTTGAAATGGTAGAACTTGAATATGGAATGGAGTTCGAATATTTGTTCGGAGTCCCGGATGAGATCCCGGACATCACGAGGAGTTCCGGAATGGTCCGGAGAATAAGATTCATATATAGGAAGTCATATTCCAAGTTTGGAAATGATCGGTGCATTTATGGCAGGTTCTAGAAGGTTCTAGAAAAGTCCGGAAGAAGCACTATGGAAGGTGGAGTCCCGGAAGGACTCCACAAGCTCCAGCCAAACCCTAGAGGGGAAAGTCCAATGTGGACTTCCCCCAAGGTGGCCGGCCCTTCATGGAAAGGTGGGAGTCCCACTTGAGTGGGAATCCCACCTTGGGTAGGTTTCCTACACATGGAAGGTTTTGGGTTGGGGTCTTATTCGAAGACTTGTACACCAACTCTTGGGTGTTCCACCTATATAATGAGGGCCAAGGGAGGGGCCGGCCACACCAAAGCCATGCTTGGCCGCACCCCTAGTGGCCGGCCACCCCCTCTCCCCAAACCCTAGCGGTCCCGCTCCTCCACCATATCCCGCACGCTTAGCGAAGCTCCGCGGATTTCTCCACATACCGACACCACGCCGTCGTGCTTTCGGATTCAAGAGGAGCTACTACTTCCGCTGCCCGCTGGAACGGGGAGGTGGACGTCGTCTTCATCAACAACCGAACGTGTGACCGAGTACGGAGGTGCTGCCCGTTCGTGGCGCCGGAACCGATCGTGATCAAGATCTTCTACGCGCTTTTGCAAGCGGCAAGTGATCGTCTACCGCAGCAATAAGAGCCTACTCTTATAGGCTTTGGAATCTCTTCAAGGGTTAGTCTTGATCATCCCCCCGTTGCTACCGTCTTCTAGATTGCATCTTGGCTTGGTTTGCGTGTTCGCGATAGGAAAATTTTTGTTTTCTATGCTACGTTCTCCTACAGGCATCATGTAGTTAAATCTAGTAGTGGAGAACTACTGTAAAGCTTGTTGAAATTTGGTTTGCATGATTGGTCTCTCTAAGGTCTAGATATTTTCCGGTAAAAGTGTTTGAGCAACAAGGAAGACAGTGTAGAGTCTTATAATGCTTGCAATATGTTCTTATGTAAGTTTTGGTACGGTTTATACTTGTGTTTGCTTCAAACAACCTTGCTAGCCAAAGCCTTGTACTGAGAGGAAATGCTTCTCGTGCATCCAAACACCTTAAGCCAAAACCCATGCCATTTGTGTCCACCATATCTACCTACTATGTGGTATTTCCTGCCATTCCAAGTAAATACTTCATGTGTTACCTTTGAACAATTCAAAAGCTATTATCTCTTATTTGTGTCAATGTTTTATAGCTCATGAGGAAGTATGTGGTGTTTTATCTTTCGATCTTGTCATTTACTTTTGACAGACTTTCACAATGGACTAGTGGCTTCATCCGCTATCCAATAATTTTGCAAAAAGAGGCAATGGGGTTCCCCCCAATTAATTAACTTGCATTAATAATTCTCTTCACATGTTTTGCTCTGATCTATCAGTAAGCAACTTAAATTTGCAAATAGACACTCCTCCATGGTATGTGAATGTTGGAAGGCACCCGAGGATTCGGTTAGCCATGGCTTGTGTAAGCAAAGGTTGGGGGAGTGTCATCTAATAAATAAAACTAAAGTACATGTGTAAACAAAAGAGAGAGGGATGATCTACCTTGTAGAGATAACGTCCTTCATAGGAGCGCTCTTGAAAGTCTGGTTGATAAGGTAGTTAGAGTACCCATTACCATTCGTTGACAACAACAAACACCTCTCAAAATTTTACTTTTATGTTCTCTATATGATTTCAAAACTTGAAAAGCTCTAGCACATGATTTAATCCTGCTTCCCTCTGCGAAGAGCCTATCTTTTACTTTATGTTGAGTCAGTTTACCTACTTCCTACCATCTTAGAAGCAAACACTTGTGTCAACTGTGCATTGATTCTTACATACTTGCTTATTTGCATTCATCATATTACTCTATGTTGACAATTATCCATGAGATATGCATGTTGAAAGTTGAAAGCAACTGCTGAAACTTATATCTTCCTTTGTGTTGCTTCGATGCCTTTACTTTGAATTTATTGCTTTATGAGTTAACTCTTATGCAAGACTTTTTGATACTTGTCTTGAAAGTACTATTCATGAAAAGTTTTGCTATATGTTATCTACTTGTTAGCAAACTATAGATCATTGCTTTGAATCACTCCATTCATGTCATATGCTTTACAATAATTTTGATCAAGATTATGATGGTAGCATGTCACTTCAGAAATTATTCTTGTTATCGTTTACCTACTCGAGGGCGAGTAGGAACTAAGCTTGGGGATGCTTGATACGTCTCCAACGTATCTATAATTTCTGATGTTCCATGCTTGTTTTATGACAATAGCTACATGTTTTGTTCACACTTTATATCGTTTTGATGCATTTTTCGGAACTAACCTATTGACGAGATGCCGAAGTGCCAGTTCCTATTTTCTGCTATTTTTGGTTTCAGAAATCCTAGTAAGGAAATATTTTCGGAATCGGGCGAAATCAACGCCCAAGATCTTATTTTTTCCGGGAGCTTCCGAACATCAAAGAAGAGTCGGAGACGAGCCACAGGCCCCACACCACACCTGGGCGCGGCCAGGGGTGGGCGCGCCCCCCTATGGTCTGGCCCCACCAGGGCCCCTCCGAGGCTCCCCTTTCGCCTATAAAGTCTCCCTGACCTAAAACTTCGATACGAATAAGCCACGGTACGAGAAAAGTTCCAGAGCCGCCGCCATCGCGAAGCCAAGATCTGGGGGACAGGAGTCTCTGTTCCGGCACGCCGCCAGGACGGGGAAGTGCCCGGAAGGCTTCTCCATCGACACCACCGCCATCTTCATCACCGCTGTCTCCCATGAGGAGGGAGTAGTTCTCCATCGAGGCTAAGGGCTGTACCGGTAGCTATGTGGTTAATCTCTCTCCTATGTACTTCAATACAATGATCTCATGAGCTTCCTTACATGATTGAGATTCATATGAGCTTTGTATCGCTACTAGTCTATGTGCTACTCATGTGATGTTATTAAAGTAGTCTATTCCTCCTGCATGGTGTAAAGGTGCTAGTGTGTGCACCGTGTGGTTCTTGTCGTAGGCTATGATCATGATCTCTTGTAGGTTGTGGAGTTAATTATCATTATGATAGTATTGATGTGATCTATTCCTCCTTTCATAGCGTAATGTGGACAGTGTGTATGCTATGTTAGTTCTTGGTTTATTTTGCAATGATCTATTATGCTCTAAGGTTACTTAAATATGAATGCTGAATGTTGTGGCGCTTGTTAACTCCGGCATTGAGGTGCTCTTGTAGCCCTACACAACGACTGGTGTTTGTCATCCAACAAAAGAGTGTATGTAACACAAATGAGAGAAGCTATTATTTATTATGCGATCAATGTTGAGAGTGTCCACTAGTGAAAGTATGATCCCTAGGCCTTGTTTCCAAACATCGAATCTCTGTTTATTTACTGTTCTGTTGCATGTTTACTCGCTGCCATATTTTATTCAGATTGCTATTACCATTCATATACATCCATACTGCTTGTATTTCACTATCTCTTCGCCGAACTAGTGCACCTATACATCTGACAAGTGTATTAGGTGTGTTGGGGACACAAGAGACTTCTTGTATCGTGATTGCAAGGTTGCTTGAGAGGGATATCTTTGACCTCTTCCTCCCTGAGTTCGATAAACCTTGGGTGATCCACTTAAGGAAAACTTGCTGCTGTTCTACAAACCTCTGCTCTTGGAGGCCCAACACTGTCTACAGGAAAAGAAGCGTGAGTAGACATCACCGGCCCTGCGCGAAGACGTACTCGGAATCGCGGCCTATCGGGACTCATTGTCCCGATGTCTTCCCTCTCGGGAAACAACACCTCGATGGTATATTATTTGTGAAATTTGTATAAAACGAGTATCTTTTTGGAAATAAAGAAAAAATGTATTATTAAAAAAAGATTCTCCAGGTCCTGAAGGCAGCTACACAGTAGACAGAACAAAAGTAGACAAAGAACGGAGAGAGCAAATGTTGATTAAACTCTATTACTTGGGTACTTTGGCGTATCTGCCACATCAACGAATGTAGAGGGCACGTTTGGTAGCCTGCATCAATTTTCTGGCCCACTGCGCCAGTGAGATGTGCTTACCTACGCGTTGCGAACGGGCCATGGGCCATAAAAGCCACGTTGTTTGGTGGCGTGCATAGAGTATTTTGTCCCCGTGGAGATTTAGGCTCTGCCCGTTTGGTAGGTCGGTTTTTAGGCCTCGTAGGAGCCCAGAACAGCGACGTTGTTGTTTGGTTGCAACCCAGAAACTGCTTCTGCTTACCTCTTACCTTGGATGGTGAGGTTACCAGCGATCAACAGAACAAGCAAGAACACAATTCACAGTTCAGACAAACTTAACACTGATATTAGTGCAAACACGGTCATAATTCACGACATAGGACGATCATAGTTCAGGACAACGGACGATCATTGTTCAGGACACACCATAGACGATCATAGGACGACTGTAACAACAAGTAGACACACACCAGGAGGTTCAGACATGGGCTTGGAAGATGACACACCTGGTGGCGTCGCCATGGTAACGGCACATGGTCATCACCTCAGTGCAGGTGTAGTCGAAGATGACCACATTGTACTAGAAGGTGGACACCTTCTGGAAGACGAGGAACTGGCCTATCTGGTCGGCGAAGGCCGCCCACCCCTGGTCGATGTATGCGTCCTCGCCTTCCATCACCGTAGTCATCCTCCAGTAGCAGCCTGTGTTGGTGGTCACGATGATGTTCGAAGGGATTTCTCCGAACCATCTGACGAAATCGTGAGGAATCCGTAGCCGGTTGAAGGTTGGCTTGAAGACGATGCGCAGGAACTGGTCCGGCCCTACGTCCGGTTGGAAGTGGCCGATGTTAGCCGCCCTTCTCTTCTTGGACGGTCCCTCATCGGGGGTCTCAGGTGACCCAAGCTTGAGCTTCTCAGTCTGCCATGCCATTAGAGGTGTCGTGCTCATAAGTATATAGATGAAAACGAACATTGCAAACATGTGATGCTCATACGTTGGATCACACGGCAGCTCAAGAGACTGCCCCCAAACTAAGTCTAGTATGCAACATATCACACACAAACGACTAAGTTTGAGGGCAGCACCTTGCCTTCCAGTGTGCCATTGTTGAATCATTGGCCAATGCACTAGACCAACCAAAAGGAGGCCTCATATACGAAGGATCACACGGTAGGCAAAGGGACTGTCCCCAAACTAAGTCTAGTGTGCAACAAGTATGGCACACCAACGAATAAGTTTGAGGGCAGCACCTTGCCTTCTAGTGTGCCATTGTTGAATCATTGGCCATTGCACTGGACAAACCAAAAGGAGGCCTCATATATGAAGGATCACACGGCAGGCAAAGGGACTGTCCTCAAACTAAGGCTAGTGTGCAACAAATATGGCACACACGACTCAGTTTGAGGGCAGCACCTTGCCTTCCAGTGTGCCATTGTTGAATCATTGGCCATTGTAGTACACAAACCAAAAGGAGGCCTCATATATGTAGGATCACACGGCAGGCAAAGGACTGCCCGCAAACTAAGTCTAGTGTGCAACAAATATGGCACACACGACTCAGTTTGAGGGCACCACCCTACCTTCCATTGTGCCATTGTTGAATCATTGGCCATTGAACAAGTGAAGAAGTACAAACATGGAAAGAAAGGTAGAATAGGCCTCATACAATGAGCACATATGGAGGAGATGTTTGATCTGAACCAATGGCATGGTGATGTTCAGTCATGCCATTGGTTCAGATCAATCATCTCCTCACACTATGATTACTGGTTAGAATCATCGGCCTAGTTCAATCAGAAAGTACACAATCTACAACAAACTACCGCACAACAACCTCAACATGCTAAACCCCAGCACAAAAAACCCTTCCCCTCTTTGCATGCACAGTAAGATCTGCCAGTTTCAGCAATCCAAAGCCCGATCTAGTAAGGATCTACCGCAATCCCATACTAGACTCACAGATCTAACCAAATCGAGACCGTGAAAAGCAAAACTAGACAAGAACATCAAGAAATGTGGACAAACACCTTGCAAACGGCAATCCGACCGCTATCCTAACGGAAACCCTAGCAGATCTAATTTGCATGTCGTCGGAAATGCCTGAGAAAGGCATGTTGTGCAAGAAGGAGTATGGAGGTGAGAAGGAGAGGTCGTTACCGCCATTCTTCCGGCCGAGGTCGAGGTCGAGGTCGCGGGCGAGGTCGAGGTCACGGGCAAGAGGACGAGTTCGAGGTCACGATCGAGGACGAGGTCGAGGTCACCGATGTCTCCTTCCTCCGGTACCGCTGGTCCTCCGTGCGGCGGTGCGGCGGATTGGTCGGCGGGAGGGGAACCATCAGGTGATGTGACACTTTGGGGGAGGTCGCGAGTGAGAGGAAGGAGACGGAGCGGTGAGCCTAATTATGGCGCGTGTTCTCGAAGGGACGCGGCGTCTCCGCCTCCCTTCTCCACGCGTGCAGCCTTCTGGCCGCAACGGGCCTGGCCCCGGAGAAACTGCCATTTCGGGTGTTCCTCCAGGGCCTGTCCCGGGGGTGCTTTAAAACCCGGTTCATGCAACAACACAGTGAGCTGCAGGCATCCAAACAGGTCCAAAATTGCTGACCCGATACGAGCTAAGGGGATGCAGGCTACCAAACACGCCGAGAAAGTTTCGGTTTTCCATTCTACCGGGTTGGTCAGCTAAGCCCTCGATCATTTTCGCTGGGAAAGATTCGCATTCTAAGGCTTCTGAATCTTTCCAGAGAAAACTAAAATAGAAAACCAACTAATCTCCCACCACTTATGCACTGAACCGGCAGAAGCAGAGAACCATCGCCATGAAGTTTTCGGCTTGCTAGCTAGCTAGTCTATTCTTCTAGCAAGGGCGACGTCCATTGCAAAACGACGAGACATGGGATGTTGCTGCTCGCCGTAGTTTCCCATACTGAAGGTGGTTTTCAATCCTGCCCCGGTTTTCGATCTCCAGGTCAGCTCTCTCCGTGCCTTGTTTTTTGATCTCTTTTCTTTTTCTACTGCCGTTGACCTTGTAGCCCCTTG
Organism: Lolium multiflorum; assembly: GCA_030979885.1. Lineage (NCBI taxonomy): Eukaryota > Viridiplantae > Streptophyta > Magnoliopsida > Poales > Poaceae > Lolium > Lolium multiflorum. Next base: position 168,245,946 of record CM061750.1, read on the forward strand.
ATAAGGTTCACTACGTTTTCCGTATACTACACAGGGCTGAAAAATCTGAAACCGGCGAATAAACAAGCAGACAGAACCGCGGATGAACAGAAACAGCTAGCAATGGTGCTGGAAAAAAATAAATCCTTCGTATTTGCCCACTTGCACTCCAAGCTAACCTTGATTGGTCGCCGGTTCCTCCAGCACCAGTATATATACAGGGCTCGCCTCGCCTTTATTCCTCACCAACGTCTAATCAACGTACTGCGAAGTAGAAGCAGCAGCAAAGATTTTCCTTTGTGTTTGAGTTCTTGGAGCTAGCGACCAACAGAAATGGCGACCGCCGGGAAGGTGATCAAGTGCAGAGGTTCGTTTTTGAAATAGTAGCTAGTTTCATCAAATCTTGTTTCATGTGTGAAAAAGTCAAGAATTGTTGGCGGGTAACAGAGGTCTGAAGTATTTTGTTCTTGCAGCGGCGGTGGCATGGGAGGCCGGGAAGCCGCTGTCGATCGAGGAGGTGGAGGTGGCGCCGCCGCAGGCCATGGAAGTCAGAGTCAAGATCCTCTACACTGCTCTCTGCCACACTGATGTCTACTTCTGGGAAGCCAAGGTATCCACAATTGTGTCCCATAATCTTGTCGTCTCCAATAGTCCAACTCTGACGCTAACTAACATGGTGATGTTCTGCTTTAATTTCTGCAGGGCCAAACTCCGGTTTTCCCTAGGATCTTAGGCCATGAAGCTGGAGGGTATGCATCACAATACTGTCCCGCTGTCTCTTATCTTATTTTTATCACAGTTTGGTTGTTTGGTGGAATCTTGATTCTTGAATTATAGTTTATTCATGCGAGCTACTAGATATAGTCATCCCGAGTCCTGATTTCTCAGTCGATTAGATTGACGAACTGTCCATATAATACTAACATGGGATAAGACAATATGAAGAATACTGTGACAACATCATGGATGACAGAAACTCACAGAAAGTGCTTTGACTTGTCTCCTAATTACTCAGTTATTTTTTTTCCGAAACAATATTAATTATTCAAAACATATCAATCATGTGACTGCATTATTTATTTCTGACATATTTTGACTTACTAATTTGCTAGATATTTGTTACTTGTACACAAAGGGACCCTTTTTTGCATTTCAATGAAAATTTTGCTGCTCTTCATAATTTAACTATTCTAATAACACCTTCCACAAATGATATCTTCCTCACAGCATTGTTGAGAGCGTCGGAGAGGGTGTGACCGAGCTGGTGCCGGGTGACCATGTCCTCCCGGTCTTCACTGGCGAATGCAAGGAGTGTGCCCACTGCAAGTCAGAGGAGAGCAACCTGTGTGATCTTCTCAGGATCAATGTGGATCGTGGTGTGATGATTGGGGACGGACAGTCCCGCTTCACCATCGATGGGAAACCGATCTTCCATTTTGTCGGGACCTCCACCTTCAGTGAGTACACCGTGATCCATGTAGGGTGTCTCGCGAAGATCAACCCAGAGGCGCCCCTTGACAAAGTTTGTGTTCTTAGCTGTGGTATCTCAACTGGTAAGACATGGCTACTGATGCAACTGATTCCAAATGAATTACTACTATGTTTAGGATGCCTGAATTAGTTGCTGAAATGTCATTTTTCAGGACTTGGTGCGACCCTAAATGTTGCGAAACCGAAGAAGGGTTCGACGGTAGCGATTTTTGGTCTTGGAGCTGTGGGCCTTGCTGTAAGCGACATTCTGTAATCCCGTATCTTCCACAACATATTAGTGTAGGTTGCTGAGAACTGTACCATAAAACCATGACTAACTGTTTTTTTACAATGATCAATCAGGCCATGGAAGGGGCCAAGATGGCTGGGGCATCAAGAATTATTGGTGTGGACTTGAACCCTGCAAAATATGAACAAGGTACAATATTTCTAACGGAAGCACCAGGAATACTTAATATATATAGCGCACCGAACCTAACAATAATTCCACCATTATTCAGCTAAGAAATTTGGATGCACCGAATTTGTGAACCCAAATGACCACACCAAGCCCGTGCAAGAGGTTTGTTCTTTTCCATCAGTAAACATTTCTCCCTTTTATCACGACTTAGACAAGCTTGTGCAAAAAAAACTCACAGTCCAACGATGGTCTCTAGGTGCTCGTGGAGATGACCAATGGTGGAGTTGACAGTGCCGTCGAGTGTACTGGCAACATCAACGCCATGATTTCTGCCTTCGAATGCGTTAGTGATGTAATATACTTCTCAATGCACATACATATGATCTGTACTCCTATGACCATTGTGAGCAATGTCTATTCTTTGTTGAACTGAATCATGAAATCTGTCGGGTGCAGGGGTGGGGCGTGGCCGTGCTGGTGGGCGTCCCTCACAAGGATGATGTGTTCAAGACCCAGCCGATGAACTTTCTCAGCGAGAAGACACTCAAAGGCACCTTCTTCGGTAACTACAAGCCACGCACCGATCTCCCCGAAGTCGTCGAGATGTACATGAGGAAGGAGCTGGACTTAGAGAAGTTCATCACGCACAGTGTGCCGTTCTCGCAGATCAACACGGCGTTTGACCTTATGCTCAAGGGAGAGGGACTGCGCTGCGTCATGAGGATGGAGGAGTAGACATCACCTCTTCTTGGCCATTTCCCTCGCTGCTTTTGGGATTTGGTGCTTGACAAACTTAAGTGATTTCTAAAAAAAAAAGACTTTCATTGTTTAATAATGTATGTACTAGTCGTGAGATAAGCATGTGATGTTCATCTCTGTGATCGGTGATCGCAGAGAACCGAACAGCTCCGCTTTTTATGTCCAAGGTTTGGCCTTATTTTCAGTGTGTCGTGTGCTGCTTCCAGTCCATGTGTAAATTACTACCATTGTGCACAATAATAATAACTTGCAGTTTCTGTGTTAATATTGTTGTCCTCCATTGCAAATTGGTTCTTCTGTTTTCCCTTCGTTTCTTTGTTTGCAGAAACCTATCCTTTTTTGTGTGATGAATATGTTTGAAGGCGGTTGCTTGCCGTTTGCACGCTCATAGCTTACAGTGCGCTGTTTTGTTAGACTAAATCAAAGCACAGATCTCTGTCGCTGGAGTGGCGTCAGCCGGACAGGTCCGAGTCCTTGCAAAGTAGGAGGGAATTTGTAGCATTTCGGAGTCACTGCTTTATAGTAGTGTTTATTCACATAAGATCACCAAATAATTGCTTCTTTTCGATAAAGAGCATATATTCATATCGCGGAGATACCAATTACACACAGCCTCTGCAACAACATCATGCTCTAATGGTATAAAGAATGCATACAAAAAAAAAAGAATTACAGAAAAAGAAAAGTCCCGCTATAGAGATTGAAAACTTGAAACAACAACACTGACACCACCAAGACAAGAACAAAAGATTAGCTTCTCCACAAGCGACGCCTCCAAGAAGAAAACAGTGCATAAACACTGTCGTCACCCGATCATAGATCTTACGTTTTCACCCCGAAGAAAGTCATCACTCTCAAAACAATGCCTTCAACAAGAACATTGTCAGGCACAACGAATTAAGGCCAACCATTGAATTTTCACCATGAAAGATAGAACTCTCAACTTTTCATGTGCAGTCGTCTCCACGTACAAGTCGTTGTTTAAAGTCACGAAGCACCAAGCCAATTCCACCTCACCACCAAGATCCGACCACCATTGCTCTTCCACCGATCTCGGCTTTGATGACCTTCTCTGCCAGCACCATGGAAAGAGGACAAGCTCCATGATATTAACAGCCATAACTTCGAAGCGCTCCCTCTGAAACCAAACAGTCAGATAAAATACATGGTTGCACACGACCGAAAACACTCAATCCAACAATCTTCAGGCATTGATTGCACAATGAATTCCACCAGCAGGGCCTTTCGGAACACGGCAATCTAGCCAGCCCAGTGGGAAGAAGCTTCCGACCGATCTTCACTTAGCGCGAGAGGAATCCGATGACCACCACCATTATTCGCAAGGCTAGCACTCCCCTCGCCGCCGATCAACTACCAACCAGATCAGAAGACATGGAGACGGCAGCTAGCGCAGCCCGTCGGTGTGGCAAGGACCAACACTAGGACCACACCTGCCTAGGTCCACCCGGTTGAGATCTTGGCAAAAGACCTAGATCAGATCGAGGCGGCCTAGGGCACCACCGTGCTGGCGGGTGCCCGGCGGCGCACCATCCCCTCCTCGTCGCCACTCCGATGGAGGCGCCCAGGCCCCAGCCAAAACCAGCCGCACCGCCAAAGGCCCTCCGCCGACACCCACCAACTCCCATGAGCCACGGCCGAGAGACTCCTCTCATGCCCACCGCTGTTTCTAACGGGTAGGCGCCGCCATCACCGTCGGTGGCGGGAACAGCGACCAGGAGCGATGCGAGGAAGGGGGACTTAGGGTTGGGTAGGCGCCCGGGAAGGATGCGACTCCTAAGAGAGATGATTGTTCTGAAAACGACTGGCTAAAACTGCACCTAAAATGGCTTCTGAAGATTAAAAAAAAATCATAGCATAATGATTTCAAGTAGTATGTGATCCAATAGTACATCTGAACTCAACTCGGTAATAATGAGGAGAGAGGAGAGGAGGGCCCGTGGGAGAAAAAAAAGTAAAAGTTAAACTTTTTTACGGTGCAAGAAATCGTATTTGTAAGTTTCATTTTTTTTAAAGAAAAACTACTCCCTCCGATTCATATTACTTATTGCTAGTATGGATGTATTTACAACTAAAATATGTGTACTTATTAGTTATCTATATTATGGGATGCCCGCTCCTTATCTTTTCAATATGCTTAGGTGATTTTCTACTGATGTGGTACGGACACATGGTACGGTTTGACCGTACCAATGTTTCTTAAAACTTATATTTTTATGGACAGTCCTGTGTTACGATCACGTCTGACCGTATCACAAATCATTAAAATTTCTGGTTCCGCGGCGAAAATTGTTGCGTCGGCCCAATGTTTTGGTATGGTCACATGGTCCATATAGCAACTTGTTTTCTTCAACAACAAAAAAATCTTGAACTGTTCATGTTAGTTTGGGTACAAAAAATTGACAACATTTGCATCACATATACAGTAGTAATTTTCAACGAATATTTTTAGGAAGATGATTAATTACCTTATTCTTGTCATCTCCGTTGTTTGAACTTTGAACATATCTATTAACAAAAAGTAAAACTTGCTCTTTCATACTAATTCATGGGTTGCCTTCCTATTTATCATGAATTTTAATTTTTTTTAACATATATATTATTTTAGTACGTGATGAAAGGGATATATAGAAAAATAAAGAGCAGACCATGGAACCAGAAGCGGCAGCGTAACTCCCCTCCTTCTACGCTCGTGCAGAATCCCGGAAACCATTTTCCTCTACACTGCAAACACCTCTGTCCGTCCGTGCAACCGACGCTTACCATGATCCAGCCAGGTGCCACCACCGACCCTCCCTCCCTCCCCACCGACGAGGGGAAAGAGCCAGACAAATCACGGCTTCCAGGTGTAGGAAGGAGCCCCGGTATCGGCGCCAGGTGGTTTGCTACGCAACAAGTACAGGGTGGCTTCAGGTAGGAGCTATATATAGACCACGCACCCCACGCTCGGTTCCCCCACGGATTTCATCCACTAAGGCGAGGGAGCAATGGCGACCGCGGGGAAGGTGATCAAGTGCAAAGGTCTGCTCTGCTTCTTGCTCTTTCCTTTGAGTACTTCCCTCAAGATTTGATAAGGCCTCACTGAAAGTTGCTTGCTTGTGTCCTTTTCGCTTGCCGATTTTACCTATTATTGTAAGATCAAGGTTTATTTAAATAATTTCGGGGGGAAGCTATGGTGTTATCCCGAGACTGCATTCTGATGTCCTTTTCTTGGATCTGTGTGTGTTGCAGCCGCAGTGGCATGGGAGGCGGGGAAGCCGCTGTCGATGGAGGAGGTGGAGGTGGCGCCGCCGCAGGCCATGGAAGTGCGCGTCAAGATCCTCTTCACCGCCCTCTGCCGCTCCGACGTCTACTTCTGGGAGGCCAAGGTATGCATGCCAGGGGCATCCTAGTATCTGCTTCCGGTCAATAATTAATTATATCCCGCCTGGGTTTTGTGGTTGACTTGCGCCTCCGTGGCTTCCGATGCTTAGGGACAGACTCCCGTGTTCCCTCGGATCTTCGGTCATGAAGCTGGAGGGTATGTTCTTGCACCACTACTCCCCTTGATGTTTACTGATTTGCTTCTTTACCATGTTGTTATACACTTTGTTCTGTTGTTCTGCTCTAGGGTTTTTAGATTTCAGTTGTTGTTTGTTCATAAAGCGTAGGTAGAGTTGGAGCAGGGTGTTTATGTAACCCTGAACATGGGAAGGAGACATCAGAAAAAAATAGTTGAGATTGAGAAATACAGGAACTGTGTGGCCTGTATTAGAACGTTATATAATGATTGTTGTTTATTATTGTCATCACCTTGCCGTTGGAGCTTTTTTTTTTTTTGAACTGCTTGCCGTTGGAGCTTGATGAACTAAGAAGTATCAACATCATGCATCAATATCATCAATTTGTAGGAAGGGAATGTTCAGGTTACAGGTGTCTTCCTTCAATTAAGATACGGCTGTCAGCCCTTTCTCTGGCTCTTCAATTAAGATACGGCTGAGTAGTATGTCCTTTAAAGTATTGTTATCTGAGAACGACGGGGGGAGGGGGGGGGGCGCAAAAGCCCCACCGAGTTGTTATTATTATCCAAAAAAGCCAAGGAACCGATCTATATATACAGGATGTAGGAAATACATGAGGGATGGGACGAGAGAAACACGAAGTCAAACATCGTGAGTAAGAACGTAGGACCGAAGCGCATCAAGGGCCGCCTGGTTGGCAGTCTAGAGGCGCCACCGCTAGAGGGCAAGATTGTCGCACACCATCCTAAGTGTAGAGCTCGAAGCGGGGGTCTTGCCGTTGAAGACAAGGTTATTGCAGGACTTCCAGATGGACCAAGTGGCGGCGGGCACAATGGAGGGCGCCTGAAGATCCCAAATGTAGAAGCGCCCTGTTGGGATTGGGACATCGAACCAGGATCACAGTTCCGCGGACAGGTGGCAGTCGAAGAACAGGTGCTGCTGGACTCCACGGCGGGGCAAGCAACAGAAATGTCGGAGGGGCCGCGCTGCTCTTGTAGAAGAGGTTGGCTCGTGTGCTTAGTTGGTCAATGTCGGCGAGGTACGCGAAGATCTGCAGCTTCGTAGGGAGCCGCAGGGACCAAGACATGCATGTAGACGTGTCCCGCGGACGCGCCGTCAATAGCATGCGGTAAGACTCGCGCAAGCAGAAGCAAGGAACCGAGGGAGAGTCCATGGAGCGTCTGGCCGCCCCTGAGAGAGGTGTTGTCGATGAGCCGGCGAACCAAGAGAAACTCGACCTCCACGGCAGAGAGGTCAAGTCCCCGAGTGACCACGGAGACTGCGGAGGCGTGCCGGCGAGTGTTGTGGGAGAACAGAGCAGGGAAGCGCTCCGCAAGCAGCTCACGAAGAAGCCACTTGTCCAGCCAGAAGGACGTGGAGCAGCCGTCCACCACCTCTACCCTTGTGATGACGCGGTAGAGGGGGATGCACACCTCAACGATCTTCTCCTGGAATGAGGGGGTGTAGAGGACTTCCCCAAGTCACGACCTGTATGCGAGTAGAACCAATTATTTCAGGGTAGTGGGTTAGTTTGGTGGAGTTCATGGAAAAAATTTAAAAGCAAGCACATGTTCTGTCAGTGGAGATCCTTAATGCCAAAATCATCGTCCTGCTTAGACAACAAAACTTTAGCTCAAGCGATTAGATAACGAGCACCAGAACATGAGTCTTTTCTGGTCCAGAAAAAAGCAGGCGTCTCTTATCAATACTTTCAATAACACAACAGGGAAGCAAATACGAGCATATGTAGTACGTAGCGAGATTATTCATCACAACATTACACAGAACGAGCCTGCCCCCGGAGAACAATAGGTGGACACGACAGCTAGAAAGACGACGGTCGAAGGAGAGAATTAGGGGGGGGGGGCCGATGCAGGGAGCTTCGTGGGAGAGAGAGGTAGGCCGAGGTATGGCTGGGGAAGGATGAGATGGAATAGCCAAGCTAAGAGGCCATAGCAGCAGCATCATCCGGGGAAACATCCATAGGGATGAAGCATGACTTGTGGATATAATGGTGAGACCATTAGTAGACGTGAAGTCCTCAAGCACATGTTTGAGGCAGGCTGCGGCACCTAGGGCGGCCTTGCAAAGAACATGACACCTGGGGCGGCGGCAACGCAGATATGGCTAGGGTCGGGGGAGTGTGGCAGGTAGGGGATGGAAGCGTCGTAGGGAGGAGATGAGTAGGAAAGGGAAGGTGGGGGAGCTGCAGTAAAAAAGTGGGGGCAAAAAGTTTCTATCCTGGAAGCGCTGACCGAAAGAGGGGTGGCAGGCCCATCTGGGCCCACAACATGCATGGACCGGTCAGCGTACTCTGACATAGAGCGGCAGCGCGTTTGACCCCTGACCTAATTCTTCACCACCTTCCGCAGCGGCCGAGAGGACGACTATCTCCCAGCATGGTGGCCAGGCCGGGAGACGGGAAACCTCCTCCGCCGGTTGACCTCCCCAGATGGAAGGATTTGTGTACCAGAATCAAATCGCGGACGGAAAAAGAAGAAGCAAAAGAAGAAAAGAGGGCACGGCCATGGCGCCAGACAACGAAGGAGTCCGGCCGGGAAGGCAGTGAAGGAGAAGTTCGGTGCATTGGCGACGCAAAACGAGTTGTACCGAGGAGACAAGCTCGCCGGAGTTATCCAGAACCGGTTAAGCTCGCACGTACCACCGACCACAGATGCAACCATGGTGTAAAACATTGACAGTATTGAGTCCAAGAAAGCCGCACCTGGGGAGCGGTACGGCACGCCGGCAACTCTGGCCACGCAGGGAGGCTCCAGCACCAGCAAGTCGTCGCTAGAGGCGCCAAGGGAGATCGAAGCGTTGTCAGAGCGGCGAGGCACGCGCTCGACGTCAGGAGTTCCGGCCACCAAGGGGTCGGGCGGCAATGCACAGTCGCCCGCGCGGTCACGACAGCTCTCACGCATGTCCTCTGTGTTAGAACGTTATATAATGTTTGTTGTTTATTATTGCCATCACCTTGCCGTTGCAGCTTGATGAACTCAGTATCAACATCTTGCATCAATATAAATATCATCACTTTGTAGGAATGTTCGGTTGACAGGTTCCCATGTCTATCTTCAATTAAGATACCGCTGTCAGCTATTAGTCTGGCGCTTTAGTTGACTTGGTACGTCCTTTAAAATATTTGTTATCTGAGAACTCTGATATGAAGTCCTTTTGTATTGAGTTTTTGCTCATATTTATCTGTTGTGCATCCCCTGAACTTGTTTATGTTACAGCATAGTGGAGAGTGTTGGAGAGGGTGTGACTGAGGTTGCCCCTGGTGACCATGTCCTCCCTGTGTTCACTGGGGAGTGTAAGGAATGCCTCCATTGCAAGTCGGCGGAGAGCAACATGTGTGATCTGCTCAGGATCAACACCGACAGGGGTGTGATGATCAGTGATGGCAAGTCACGGTTCTCTATTGATGGCAAGCCGATTTACCATTTCGTTGGGACTTCCACCTTCAGTGAGTATACTGTCCTGCATGTTGGTTGTGTTGTGAAGATCAACCCTGAGGCTCCCCTTGACAAAGTCTGTGTTCTTAGCTGTGGTGTTTCTACTGGTAAGTTGACTTGTATTTTTTTTTGTAGTGTGCTTGTTATGGCTACTTCTTATCTTGAGATGCTGAGTTGCCATTCTTTTTGTAGGTCTTGGTGCGTCGATTAATGTAGCAAAACCGCCAAAGGGTTCGACAGTCGCGATATTTGGTCTAGGAGCTGTTGGACTTGCTGTAAATATTCTGACTCTTCTCATTATTGTCCTACAACTGCAATCTGGACTTGCACTTATTTGCCCTTCATGTTTATGTGATTTAGGCTGCAGAAGGTGCAAGGATTGCAGGAGCCTCAAGGATAATTGGTATTGACCTGAACACCAACAGATTTGAAGAAGGTAAATACTCCTGATTTTACCAGATCATGAGTTTTCGTTTGTTGCTTTGAGAAGCCACTAAGTCTCCCTAATTGGGTCCATGTTCAGCTAGAAAATTTGGCTGCACAGAATTTGTGAACCCAAAAGACCACAGCAAGCCTATTCAAGAGGTTTGTTTCTTCACATCAGGGAAATATATTCTTTACACACCTAATGCTCATATACCACATTATCATAACATACAAATGTTGTGATGCTCTAGGTACTTGTTGAGATGACAAATGGCGGAGTTGACCGCAGTGTTGAATGCAGTGGCAACATCAATGCTATGATACAAGCATTTGAATGTGTTCATGATGTATGACTTCGTAACACATCAATCATCTACTTGAACATGATCATTTTCTGTCTTCTCTTTTTCCTGGATTGAATCATTAAATCTGTGATCTGTATACAGGGCTGGGGTGTAGCTGTGCTGGTGGGTGTGCCACACAAGAACGCCGAATTCAAGACCCACCCAATGAATTTCCTCAATGAGAGGACTCTGAAGGGCACCTTCTTCGGTAACTTCAAACCACGCACTGACCTACCCAATGTTGTGGAGATGTACATGAAGAAGGTAAACAGGAAGCTCTCGGATGTGTTGAAAGCTGTCCTGTTTCTAAAATATCATACTCTGAAACCTGAACAAGTTGCTATTTTCTTCAGGAGCTGGAGGTGGAGAAGTTCATCACCCACAGCGTGCCGTTCTCGGAAATCAACAAGGCCTTCGACCTCATGGCGAAGGGCGAGGGCATCCGCTGCATCATCCGCATGGAGAACTAGGTCCCTCACCTGCTGCTTTGAACTAGAGGCAACGGAACGGAAATCCAGAACCTCCTCCATTAAGCGTAATGCTTGGCCAAACAAAAAGACCAAAGTGAATAAATCTGTGATAGTTTCTCAATGAATGGCATGTTTAAAAGTAGCAGAGGTCTAAAAGACTTGGCTAAACATTTATACATTGCAGAAAACATTCAAGAACATGTCTTAGATTTTATCGCTATTTCTGAGACGGGTAAGCGGAACTACTCAACAAGTTTTCTAAATGTTATGCAGAAGCTGGATGTAATGCTTGATGTTTTGAGTAATGAAGCGCCTTTTATCGAAAAAGGTCCCTCACCTGCTTTCGAACGCTCCAACGTAGTATGTAATAAGTGCTGGGGGCGGTCTCTGAACCTGCCTTGGTTGAGATCAGACACGCATCGTTGATGAAATACGCTTCCTGGGCCAGTAGCCTAGTATTAGCCTCCAGTGTCTGTAATTACGTACCGATGGAACATTGGCAGATTTGCTGCCGCTCGTGCACCATCTGGGAACTGGATGGACAAAGCGGTCCAAAGTTTAGGCAATGCAAATTTCCCTTCGTTTCCTAGTTTTGTTCATCTTTCTCTGCTCTTGATGATCACGTTATATTTTGGAAAATTTTGGAAAAACAAATTGGAACCCAGGGTCGTGCTGATATATCACGGTGAACCGGCGGTCTATGTTAACACGAACAAAGTATTCTGAAGTTCAGGAAATGCAGTGTGTTTCCTAGATACTGTCGATTTTCTCTGCTCTGGATGATCAAGCTTGTTATTGCTCTCCACAGTTCATAAAATTTGTTGTTTTTTTAGAGAAATGTGCAAAACTGAAATATGGGTTTGATTCGGTTACTTGGGAACCCGAGTCAGTTTTTATTATTTTCTACTTTATGTTGTTGGCCGGACAAACCTGCATCAGTTGGTATATATACATTCCACTCATGGCATCTCCAACGGCCCAACGCATTTCGGATCCAAAGTGGCCACGCGTGTTTGTTTGCGTCGGTTCGAGGATACGAAAATAGTTAGGGATCTGTTTGCGCTGAGGGGTATCCTAGCGAGCCGACGCATTTTGTCAACCCAGGTCCTTTTTTTAATCTCCCAAAACACCATAAACAAGTAAATTTTAACAAAATATGACCATCAGATTATCTCAAATACAAGTCTATCAGATTGTCCACATTGTACGGCACAAAATGTAGTTCAAAACGAGCACAACATATGGCCATGATCAGCAAATATGGTCCAGAAAGAGGCCAAGATGGGAACCGTAGATCAAGCGTCATGCGCACGGATTTTGGTGCGCTTCTTCAGCAACCAGGCCTGGTGTCGTCGTCCATGGTGGCCAAGTCGGTCAGCATGATACTTGTGTCCTTTGCCTGAATCTTGGCCTCGGCGTCGAGCCTTCTGGCCTCGACGTCCATCCTTTTGGCGTTGGCGTTTGCCCATTGGCCTCGACGTCCATCCGATGATGCCTTCGCAGACGAAACCGCCGCTAAAGATCATGGCCGAAATATCGCCCTCTCTTTGTCTCACCCAATAGGCCTATGAATCATCGGACGTCAGACAATGAGAGCAAACGTACCACGCTGTCCATCGTCGGGGCAAATGGTGGCATTTCCTCAAACAGGGTGCGGGGCACCGGCATGTTCTCCTCCGGTACCGCTCGCGTCTTTTCTGTCGCGGCTGGTAACGAGTCACCGCTTCTCGGCGTTTGGTTATGGTCAGGAACTGGGGGCCCATTGAACTGGGCCGGCGTGGGGCCGGAGGCAAACTGGGACGCCACGTGGACCTGCGCACATGGTACAGGCGTTCGAGGACGCATCTTTGAACTTACCGAGGATCCTCTCTTGCTTGACGAAGAGCATGGCCTCCACGAAACTAGTATGCAGGTTTACTTGGGCATTGGCTTTCACCTACATCTGTCACGCCATTTCAGTGCCACCTGCGCTTGCTATGCAACCGACGCGTTTTTCCTCTCCTTAAGATTCATGCGCCTGCCCCGTCGCTTCGCGGCCTCGACGCCTTTCTCCTCCACCGATGATACGTCCAATTTGCATCACTATTTTATATCATAATTTGCTGTTATTCATTGATATATTTCATATTGGGACACAATACTTATGTTATTTCATCTATTTTGCATGTTTCATCATTATTGGAGGATCAAGCACCGGAGCCAGGATTCTGCTGGAAAAAGCACCGTCGAACGCAATATTTCGGAAGATCAATGTGGAAGGAAATTACACGTAAATTCCTATTTTTCCAGATGACGAAGGAAGCCGGAAGGGGGAGCCAGCTGGACCCAAGGTGGGCCAGACAACATGGCGGCGCGGCCCGGGCCTGGCCGCGCCACCATGGTGTGTGGGGCCCCACAGCCCTCCGCCTCCTTTTCTTCGCGTACTCCTTCGTCCCGAAACCTAAGCCACAGGGGTACCTCACGAAGAGTTACAGCCGCCTCTGCGGGGCGGAGAACACCAGAGAGAAAGCTCTCCGGCGGGCAGGAATCCGGGAAATTCCCTCCCAGGGGGAAATCGACGCCATCGCCATCGTCATCGAGCTGGACATCATCTCCATCATCATCATCATCATCTCCACCATCTACACCGCCATCACCACCGCTGTACCTCGTCACCGCTGTAACGATTTGGGTTGGATCTTGATTGTTTGAAAGGGGAAACTCTCCCGGTGTTACTTTCTACTTGTTATTGATGCCATTGAGTGAAACCATAGAACCAAGGTTTATGTTCAGATTGTTATTCATCATCATATCACCTCTGATTGTATTCCATATGATGTCTCGTGAGTAGTTCGTTTAGTTCTTGAAGACATGGGTGAAGTCTAAATGTTAGTAGTGAACTATGGTTGAGTAATATTCAATGTTATGATATTTAAGTTGTGGTGTCATTCTTCTAGTGGTGTCGTGTGAACGTCGACTACACGATACTTCACCATTTATGGGCCTAGGGGAGTGCATCTTGTATTCGGTTGCTAATTGCGGGGTTGCCGGAGTGACAGAAACCTGAGCCCCGTTAGTATATCGATGCAAGAGGGATCGCAGGATCTCGAGTTTAAGGCTGTGGTTAGATTTATCTTAATTACTTTCTTGTAGTTGCGGATGCTTGCAAGGGGTATAATCACAAGTATGTATTAGTCCTAGGAAGGCCGGTGCATTAGCATAGGTTCACCCACACAACACTTATCAAAACAATGAAGATTATTTAGCTACATGAAGCGAAAGCACTAGACTAAAATCCCCGTGTGTCCTCAAGAACGTTTGGTCATTATAAGTAAACAAACCGGCTTGTCCTTTGTGCTAAAAAGGATTGGGCCACTCGCTGCAATTATTTCTCTCGCATTTTACTTACTCGTACTTTATTCATCTATTACATCAAAACCCCTTGAATACTTGTTTGTGAGCATTTACAGTGAATCCTTCATCGAAACTGTCAACACCTTCTGCTCCTCGTTGGGATCGACATTCTTACATATCGAAGATACTACGATACACCCCCTATACTTGAGGGTCATCAAGACTATTTTCTGGCGCCGTTGCCGGGGAGTGAAACTCTATTGGTAAGTGGAATTGGTAAGGAAAACCTTTACTGTTTGTGCTGATTTTATTTCTGCCTGCTGCTATAAGTCATTATGGAGAGATCTTCTCTTCAATTTCTATTTGGGAAATCTACTACTACTGCAACGGTAGTGGATGAGGCGCCAGGTGAGGAAGTGATACCATATAAAATACCTATGAAAATTATTGAACGTGTTATGGATAACCGCTATGAAGGGGATGGAACTGTTCATCCTGGTGATCATTTACTGTTTTTGCATGAATTATGCGGGTTATTCAAATGTGCAGTATTGCTATGAATGAAGTTAGAAAGAAACTATTCACTATATCGCTGTCTGGTAAAGCGGCGCATTGGTATAAATTGCTGAAGAATGGTGATTCTCTTGATTGGGAGGACATTGTGCCTTTATTTTATTCTAAATTTTATCCTCCAAGTGAAATTCACAAAGATCGGAACCGCATATATAATTTCTGGCCTCATGATGGAGAGAGTATTGCCCAAGCTTGGGGAGATTGAAGTCTTTAATGCTCAAATGCCCCATTCATGAGCTTCCTGGTAATGCTATTATTGATAATTTCTATGCAAGACTTTCTTTTCAAGACAAGACCTTGCTGGATACTTCTTGTTCTGGATCATTTACACGCAACAAAGAAGAGTTTAAAAGGGACCTTCTTGATCGGATCCAAGAAAATACTGAAGGATGGGAGAACGACAAAGATAGAGAATCAGGTATAATTTATGATTATAAATGCATTGAAGCTTTTATGGATACTGATAAATTTCGTAATATGAGTGCTACATATGGTCTTGATTCTCAAGTTGCTGCAAATCTTTATAAAGCTTTTGCCTCTCATTATGAATTGCCTAAGAAGAATTTTGATAAGTATCATGAACCGTATAAAGATAAAATTCATTCATCTGTAAACAAATGTGTAGTGATTGAAACTGTTGATCATGTTATTCCTGAAGCTTATATTAAAAAAACTCATTTCCCTGCTAAAATGAAAGAGTACTCTGTCATATCTAGTGCGGTTAATAAAAGTGAAAAGAAACCTAAAGAACCTAAAGAACAAATTAAAGTTGAACCTGCTGTTGCAACAGTTAAAGATCTTGTGACTGAAAATGTGGAGGATGGTCATATTATTTTCTGTGAAGATGCTTCTAATATTGTTTCACATCCTAATAAACCCAAACAAGTTAGTGTTCCTATGCTATGTGTTAGAATTGGTGATCATTGCTATTATGGTTTATGTGATATTGGTGCAAGTGTTAGTGCTATCCCTTATGAGCTTTACATGGAGATTATGCACGAAATTGATTCTTGTGAACTTGAAGATATTGATGTGGTTATTCAGCTGGCTAATAGAGAAACTATTTCTCCAATTGGTATTGTTCGAGATGTGGAAGTTCTATGTGGTAAGATTAAATATCCTACTGACTTTTTGGTACTTGGTTCTGCTGCTAGTGATCATTGTCCTATCATTTTTGGTAGACCTTTTCTAAATACTTGTGGAGCTATTATAGATTGCAAGAAAGAGAAAATTTTGACTAAATTTGCTGGTGAATCTTATGAGTTTAACTTCTCTAAATTTACCAAAACTCCTTATAAAGCTGATTTGCCTAGTGATGATTTTAAAATGGAGCAGTGTGCATCTATTGTTCTTGTTCCTAATAATCCTTTGCAGCAACATTTGGAGAATAGAAAGTGAAGCTTTTAGGAAAGAAAGAGATGAGCTTGAGGAGATTTTTCTTCGCCAACCTATTCTCAAGCATGATTTACTGGTGGAAGATTTGGGTACAACACCGCCACCAAAGGAAGATCCTGTTTTTGATTTAAAGCCTTTACTTGATAATCTTAAATATGCTCATATTGATGATAAGAAAATATATCCTGTTATTATTAGTTCTAAGCTTTCAGAGATTGAGGAAGAAAGGTTATTGGAAATATTGAAGAAACACCGAGGAGCTATTGGCTATACTCTTGATGATTTGAAAGGGATTTCTCCTTCTATTTGCCAACATGCTATTAATATGGAAGATGATGCAAAGCCTGTTGTTGAACATCAGTCGTCTAATTCCGAAGATGAAGGAGGTGGTAAGGAATGAGGTATTAAAACTTCTTGAAGCTGGTATTATATATCCTATTGCTGATAGTAGATGGGTTAGTCTGTGCATTGTGTTCCTAAGAAAGGAGGAATGACTGTTGTGCCTAATGATAATGATGAGCTCATCCCTCAAAGAGTAGTTGTAGGGTATAGAATGTGCATTGATTTTCGAAAAGTTAATAAAGTTACTAAGAAAGATCATTACCCTTTGCCATTTATTGATCAAATGTTAGAAAGGTTGTCTAAAAACACTCATTTTTTGTTTTCTTGATGGTTATTCTGGGTTTTCACAAATTGCTGTTAAAGCTAAAGATCAAGAAAACCACGTTCACTTGTCCTTATGGAACTTATGCTTATAGGCGTATGCCTTTTGGTTTATGTAATGCTCCTTACTTTTCAAAGATGCATGTCCGCTATTTTTCATGGCTTTTGCGAGAGTATTGTAGAGGTGTTCATGGATGATTTTTCTGTCTATGGGAATTCTTTTGATAATTGCTTGCGAAACCTCGACAAAGTTTTGCAGAGATGTGAAGAAACTAACCTTGTTCTTAATTGGGAGAAATGCCACTTTATGGTTAATGAAGGAATTGTATTGGGACATAAAATTTCCGAGAGAGGTATTGAAGTTGATAGAGCTAAAGTTGAAGCAATTGAGAAGATGCCCTATCCAAGGGATGTTAAAGGTATTCGTAGTGTTCTTGGTCATGCTGGGTTTTATAGGAGATTTATTAAAGATTTCTCTAAAATTTCAAAGCCTCTTACTAATCTTCTTCAAAAAGATGTACCTTTTGTTTTTGATGATGATTGTAAGGAAGCTTTTGAAACTCTAAAGAAAACCTTAACAACTGCTCCTGTAGTTGAACCTCCCGATTGGAATTTGCCTTTTGAAATTATGTGTGATGCTAGTGATTTTCTGTAGGCGCTGTTCTTGGACAGCGAGTAGATAAAAAATTAAATGTTATTCATTATGCTAGTAAGACTCTTGATGCTGCTCAAAGAAATTATGCTACAACTGAAAAGGAATTGTTAGCTGTAGTCTTTGCTTGTGACAAGTTTATATCCTATATTGTTGATTCAAAAGTTACTATTCATACTGATCATGCTGGAATTAGATACCTTATGACAAAGAAAGATGCTAAGCCAAGGCTTATTAGATGGGTACTTCTTTTGCAAGAATTTGATTTACATATTATAGATAGGAAAGGTGTTGATAATCCTGTTGCTGATAATTTGTCTAGATTGGAAAATATTGCTTATGATCCTGTTCCTGTTAATGATAGTTTTCCAAATGAACAATTGGCTGTAATAAAGGTGAGCTCGCGAGAGAGCCCTTGGTATGCTGATTATGCTAACTTTATTGTTTTGAAGTATTTGCCTCCAACCTTTTCAGCTTAGCAAAGGAGGAAATTCTTTTATGACTTGAGGCATTATTTTTGGGATGACCCACACTTATATAAAGAAGGAGTAGATGGTATTATGCGAAGATGTGTTCCTGAATATGAACAACAGGAGATATTGAGTAAATGCCATGGTAGTGTTTATGGAGGACATCACGCTGGAGACAGAACCGCGCAAAAGGTTCTACAATCAGGTTTTTATTGGCCAACACTTTTCAAAGATGCAAGGAAGTTTATATTATCTTGTGATGAATGTCAAAGAGTTGGTAATATCTCTAGACGCAATGAAATGCCTATGAATTATACTCTTGTTATTGAACCATTCGATTGTTGGGGATTCGACTTCATGGGTCCTTTCCCTTCTTCAGAAGGTAACACTCATATACTTGTCGCTGTTGATTATGTTACTAAATGGGTAGAAGCTATACCTACAAAAAGTGCTGATGGTGAGACCTCTTTAAAAATGCTTTTAGATATTATTTTTCCTAGATTTGGAGTACCTAGATATATTATGACTGATGGAGGTTCTCATTTTATTCATGGAGGTTTTAGAAAAACTCTTGCTAAGTATGGTATTAATCATAGAATTGCTTCCGCTTATCACCCTCAAACTAGTGGTCAAGTAGAATTATCAAATAGAGAGATTAAATCTGTTTTGGGAAAGACCGTTAATAAATCTAGAAAGAATTGGGCTAGCAAATTGAAGGAAGCACTATGGGCTTATAGAACTGCTTATAAAAATCCCATGGGAATGTCACCTTATAAAATGGTTTATGGAAAAGCTTGTCATTTACCTCTGGAACTAGAGCACAAAGCTTATTGGGCTGTTAGAGAATTAAATAAAGATCCTAAATTAGCCGGTAATAAGAGGTTGTTGCAATTAAGTTCTCTAGATGAATGGAGAAGTGAAGCCTATGAAAATGCTAAACTCTTTAAAGAAAAAGTTAAGAAATGGCATGATAGAAGGATCATCAAAAGAGAGTTTAATATTGGGGATAAAGTCCTATTGTATCGGTCTCGTCTCAGATTCTTTGCAGGGAAATTACTCTCGAAATGGGAAGGACCATATGTTGTTGAGGAGGTGTATCGTTCAGGCGCAATTAAAATTAGCTCTCTCCAAGGCAATGCTACGCAAGTGGTGAATGGACAAAGACTCAAGCATTATATCTCGGGTGATTCTTATAATGTTGATGTTGATATTATTCAAGTGGAAACACCGGAGGCTTTCATCAAAGGACAAATTGACAGTCCGCCAGAACTCGACTTTGAATAGGTAACAGTACAGGTAATAAAAAGTCCGCGTTTAGCTTTTCGAACAATATTTGCTGTTTTTGGAAAATATGAAAAATTATGGAATCGAAACGGAGTGGAAAAGACGCGCGAGGGCCCCACCATAGGCCGGCGCGGGCCCCTTGGCCGCGCCGCCTATGGGGACAGCCCTCGTCGTCCCTTTTCCACTCGTTTTCGGCCTGGAACCTTCCTTTTATCGTAAAAATATTTGCTATATAATCCCCGGATCCCCTGAGGTCCGTATATCGTTTTCTCGTCGTGTTTTGTTTCGAGCTGTTTTCTGCCAGATTGTTTTGATCTAGAAGCACCATGGTCTCCAACAACAAGGACAAGGGGCCTTGGAAGGAAGAGATGGATGAAAGGATCAATAAGGAGAAGAAGAAGATAGCATCAGCAAAAGGAGAGTGGGAAACTACGAAGAGTAAGCCAATCTTGGTGGGATCGGTTAACACTGGGCGTTCTTTTTCTCATAACTTGCAGGGAGCTCTTCCGCCTGCTCTGGACCTCGACTCTTTCCCTTGTGTGGAGGAAGCAATACGGGTTGCTGATGAGTTTTATGATCAATATCATGCTCTCAAAAGGGAAGTGGAGATACTTCAGGAGGAGAACCAGCGACTTCGCAGAATGCTGGAATATTACTCAATTCCCAGCACAAGGCCGTCACCGCCATATTCGGATAACAATGAGTCTCTTCAAGTTTTGGTGCAGAATTGCAAAATTGAGAAGCTGAAGCTGAAGGAGATCCTTATGAAGCGCGAGAAGAATCCATCACCATCACCACCAAAGGAGTAATTCATCATCGGTATTGGCATCCCCTTGGTTTGTTCCAAGCTTGGGGGAGTGCCGCGGTATCATATCATCACTACCTTTATCTTTTATTATCAAGTAGTGTCATATCATGAGTAGGGAAGTTATCATATGGAATAGTATGCAATGTGGAAGTATCTCTCTTAGTTGGTTACCTATGTATCCGTTGGTGTGAGTTATCGTTATGGAATATTAATGAGAAGTCTTATCATTTACTTTTTGCACACCTTATTTTAGTTTGCAATCTCCATTATATGATTACTCTTGACATTAGTATTGATATCACTTTGGGAGCATCAAGTAAATATATTTGGTTTTGGCAAACTTAGCATTGGTCAATAGCAACAACACCCTGATGTTTAAATAGAAGAGAGAAATACACTTAGATATATTACTCTATTATCTCTATGCTAAAGAGTTTAGTATTCTGAAGTTAAAATTGCTTGTGCTTACGAGAAAGATGCATGATTGTTTCTATCATAGGTATATTTGTTTGTTTCCCTCAACCTTTATGCTTGCTATCAAACCTTGCTAGCCAAAAACTGTATTGAGAGGGAATGCTTCTCATACATCCATAACCTTAGACCAAACTCATGCCATTTGTGTCCACCATACCTACCTACTACATGGTATTTTCTGCCATTCCAAGTAAATACTTCATGTGCTACCTTTAAATAATTCAAACTATACTACTCCTTATTTGTGTCAATGTTTTATAGCTCATGAGGAAGTATGTGGCGTTTTATCTTTTAAATCTTGTTGGGCGGACTTTCCCCAATGGACTAGTGGCACATCCGCTTATCCAATAATTTTGCAATAAGAGCTGGCAACGGGGTTCCCAGCCCCAATTAATAACTTTCATTAATAATTCTCTTCACATGTTTTGCCCTGATTTATCAGTAAGCAACTTAATTTTGCCATAGACACTCCTCCATGGTATGTGAAAGTTGGAAGGCACCCGAGGATTCGGTTAGCCAAGGATTTAGAAAGCCAAGGTTGGGGGTAGTGTCATCCATAATAAAACTAAAATACATGTGTAAACAAAAGAGAAGGGGGATGATCTACCTTGCTGGTAGAGATGCCGTCCCTCATGGGAGCCGCTCTTGGAAGGTTCGTTTGGCAAGGGGTTAGAGTGCCCGCTACCATTCGTTGACAACAACAAACACCGCTCAAAATCTTACTTTTATGCTCTTTATATGATTTCAAAACTTGAAAAGCTCTAGCACATGATTTAATCCTGCTTCCCTCTGCGAATGGCCTATCTTTTATTTTTATGTTGAGTCAGTAAACCTATTTCCCTCTATCTCAAGCAAGCAATTGAGTTGTTGTGAACCAACCATTTATGCTATGATTCAGTTAATCATGTCTTTTATACTTTCTTGTTTAGTACAAATTTTATCTGAATGAATATGACTTTGAAGTTATCAATGATTATGAGGAGATTGTTATGATTGAATATGAAAGCCCAGCTATATAAATTCTAATATGAAAGCTTTTCTTAAAAGTACAATCCGTTAGTAGTTCTCTTACCAAGAACAAAGTTTGCCATCACCAACTATGATTTCTTATGCACCTTTACTTGTGATTTCTCTTTACTTATTTCAAGATGAGTTATATGAGGAAGTTGTTTACTAGAATGTCTTGTGTGAATGAATATGATGCTTCTTTTCCGTATTTTATTTATCGACTCTTCACTCCATAAACATGTGGTCTTGTTTATCGAGCTCAGTTTCGCTTGGGGACAAGCGAGGTCTAAGCTTGGGGGAGTTGATACGTCCAATTTGCATCACTATTTTATATCATAATTTGCTGTTATTCATTGATATATTTCATATTGGGACACAATACTTATGTTATTTCATCTATTTTGCATGTTTCATCATTATTGGAGGATCAAGCACCAGAATTCTGCTGGAAAAAGCACCGTCGAACGCAATATTTCGGAAGATCAACGTGAAGGAAATTACACGTAAATTCCTATTTTCCAGATGACGAAGGAAGCCGAGAAGGGGAGCCAGCTGGACCCAAGGTGGGCGACAACATGGCGGCGCGGCCCGGGCGGCGCCACCATGGTGTGTGGGGCCCCAGCCCCTCTCGCCTCCTTTTCTTCGCGTACTCCTTCGTCCCGAAAACCTAAGCCACGGGGTACCTCACGAAGAGTTACAGCCGCCTCTGCGGGGCGGAGAACACTAGAGAGAAAGAGCTCTCCGGGCAGGAATCCGCCGGAAAATTCCTCCGGAGGGGAAATCGACGCCATCGCCATCGTCATCGAGCTGGACATCATCTCCATCATCATCATCATCATCATCATCTCCACCATCTACACCGCCATCGCTGTACCTCGTCACCCTGTAACGATTTGGGTTGGATCTTGATTGTTTGAAAGGGGAAACTCACTTTCTACTTGTTATTGATGCCATTGAGTGAAACCATAGAACCAAGGTTTATGTTCAGATTGTTATTCATCATCATATCACCTCTGATTGTATTCCATATGATGTCTCGTGAGTAGTTCGTTTAGTTCTTGAGGACATGGGTGAAGTCTAAATGTTAGTAGTGAACTATGGTTGAGTAATATTCAATGTTATGATATTTAAGTTGTGGTGTCATTCTTCTAGTGGTGTCTTGTGAACGTCGACTACACGACACTTCACCATTTATGGGCCTAGGGAGTGCATCTTGTATTCGGTTGCTAATTGCGGGGTTGCCGGAGTGACAGAAACCTGAGCCCCCGTTAGTATATCGATGCAAGAGGGATCGCAGGATCTCAGAGTTTAAGGCTGTGGTTAGATTTATCTTAATTACTTTCTTGTAGTTGCGGATGCTTGCAAGGGGTATAATCACAAGTATGTATTAGTCCTAGGAAGGCCGGTGCATTAGCATAGGTTCACCCACACAACACTTATCAAAACAATGAAGATTATTTAGCTACATGAAGCGAAAGCACTAGACTAAAATCCCCGTGTCCTCAAGAACGTTTGGTCATTATAAGTAAACAAACCGGCTTGTCCTTTGTGCTAAAAAGGATTGGGCCACTCGCTGCAATTATTTCTCTCGCATTTTACTTACTCGTACGTTATTCATCTATTACATCAAAACCCCTTGAATACTTGTTTGTGAGCATTTACAGTGAATCCTTCATCGAAACTGCTGTCAACACCTTCTGCTCCTCGTTGGGATCGACATTCTTACTTATCGAAGATACTACGATACACCCCCTATACTTGTGGGTCATCAACCGACAACAACTTTTTTGGCACATTCGCCTTTGTTTCGCGGCCTCTGGTGGCTACGAGGCTTTCTTCGGAATCCATGGCGGCTACGGCTAGGAAGACGTCCATCGCAAGGGGCTGGAGTGTTGGCGCTGCTCAACTTTGATTTTTGGGGCCGCAAGTGGCCTCTGGCGGGAATGTGAGCGGCGACCCACTGGTGTGCGGTCCCTACGTGAGGAACGGCGGTCACTTGGCGCGCCCGCGAAGCGTCCGCGTAGATGCAAACTCGGCGCATATTTGGCCCACGTTTGCGTCTTTGCAGACATGCCTGTCACTATACGTCGGGCCGCTGGGCCTGGGTGCAAGTGCATTTTTTACCGCGCGTTCGCAAACGGATGCTCGTTTGCGTCGCCCCATTGAAGATGCCCTTAGGCCCATGACGAGTGTCCTAGCAAAACCCTGGCCCATGCACGGTGAACAATCGTTCATTTTTTTTCGAAAATTCCGCCAATATATTAATAATCATCAGTAGAAATACATCTTGTTGGAGAGTACCAAAACATCGCAACCGTATGAAAGAAAAGTTATGTCTCGTTTAGTACCACTCGAAGATATCCTTATGAAAAATATAAAATTTAGAGAGAAGACTCTCTTGAAATTGCCTCATTAAAAAATGTTCTTGAGGAGGAACAAGAAACCGTAGCTTCTCTTGGAGAGAAATTAGAAATTCTTGAGGAGCCTCAAGATGAAATAATTGCTAAACTCACCAAAGAAAGAGATCATGCTAGGGCAAAGTTAAAAGTGCTTAAAAGGAAAAGTCGGAATTTGGTATTGATCAGGATAAACTTGTTAATGGTCTAGATGATCTAGACAAGGCTCACAAGGCCTTGGAGACTGAACATTCACTCCTCACCAAGTCACATGAGAAACTTCAAATTAGGTTCACTAAATATGATATGGCTTGTTCTTCTACCTCTAATAGTGATCATGCAAATATCATTGAGGTAAATGCTAGGTTGAAAGATGATCTTCTAAATCCTCCTCTTCCCAAAGTAAGCTATCTTTGGATGACCCCTTGAGTAAGCAAAGGTCAAACAATGGGAATGAGGGTCTTGGTTATGGGGCCAAGGCAAAGAAGATAAACAAGAAGAAGGCCGGACCCGCAGAAGGAATGAAGAAGATTGCCAATGGTAGTGATGCCTCAAAGGGCAAAGCCACTAATGATGATCATGCGGAATTCCTAACCCTCACTATATTTTATTTAATGATTATTATGGTGATGTCTATGCAAAATATGTTGGCCCTTATGATGGAAAGACCCTTGTTGCTAATAAAAGAGGACCCATTGAAAATGGGTACCTAAATCCAAGATTTGATCTCATGTAGGACTATGCCGCCAGAGGGTCAAAATGGGTGATTGATAGTGGATGCACAAGTCATATGACCGGCGGCAGGCATCTCGTCAAGGAGTTGAGGCCCAATTATCATAATATAACCGTCTCATTTGGTGAGGTACTAGATTTTGGCAAGGTTGTGGTTGCACACAACATTACTCTTGTGGATGTCATGCTTGTCAAAACCCTTGGTTACAATCTATTGTCCGTTTCCGCCCTAGGCAAGATGGTTTTCACTGTCCTTATTGATAAAGGTATTGTGGTAATCTTGTGGAGAAAGACTGTAAAAGTCGCTTGCGTTCGGTACACAGAGAAGAACTTGTATGTGGTGGCATTTGCCGGGAAAACCGCTGCAAGTGTGATGTGCTTATTCAAAAAGGCGGAGGTTGGTTGGTTGTGGCATCGCCGCTTGGCCCATGTCAACATGAGAACTTTGCAGAGTCTTCACAAGGGTAACCATATTGTGGGACTAAAGGATAATGTTTCTTTTTCCAAAGTATGTGCTTGCAGGGCATGTGTTCAAGCCAAAATGCTCGACTCTCTGCATCCAAGAAAAAATATTATCTCCTCCAAGACGATACTGGAGCTCCTTCATGTGAATCTCTTTGGTCCTACAACTCGTACAAGTCTTGGTGCGAAGTAACATTGTTTGGTGATTCTTGATGATTATTCAAGATATACTTGGGTTTATTTCTTCAAGTCGAAGGATGAGACCCAACAAACCTTCATCGACTTTTCCACCGAGCGCAACGTCAACACAATGTTCCTATATTGGCAATAAGAAGTGGCAACGGATCCGAGTTCAAAAAGTACACTCTCAATGATTTCCTTATTGATGAGGGGATAATACATCAATATTCCGCTGCATACACCCAAAAAATTGTGTTGCGGTGAGGAAGAACCAGACCTTATGGAGATGGCCAGGTCTATGTTGGCGGAGTTTAAATGTCCATTCAACTTTTGGGCCGAGGCTATCTCCACCGCATGTTATTCTTCAAACCGGCTCTATCTCCGCAGGGGCTTGAACAAGACTCCATATGAAATTCTCTCCGGACACAAGCCTAATATCTCCTACTTCAAGGTGTTCAGTTGTAAGTGTTTCTATAAAATCAAAGGAGTTTGATTGTCTAAATTTGAACCTAAAGCTTTGGAGGGTATATTTGTTGGTTACGGTGCCGAATCCTAGGACTTACAGAATCTATGAGAAAGCCTCTGGGCGAGTTGTTCATTCTTGTAGTGTGGTGTTTGATGAAAATGAAGGCTCCTAAGTGGAGCAAGTTGATGTGTGTGCAGATGATGAAATACCTCAAGACTCCATAGCAAAAATGGGTGTGGGATTTTTCCACCCCATTGAGGGACACGTTATGGTGACTCGGGATGGACTATGCTCTACTATTGTGGAGCCCTCATCCTGACAACACCAACAAGCTCCAAATCTTGAAGCCAATGATGCACCAACCAAACAACAAGCACAACACCCTCCCTCTAGTGAGCAATATCAAGGACAAGATCAATCAAGGAAGGATGATGATGATGATTCACCCAATGGTGATGGTGGTTTGCCAAATGATGTCCAAGATCAAGCTCATGATGATCAAACTCAAGAAATTGAGCAAGCTCAACTTGATCAAGTGATCCCTCCAAGGACTTAAAGGTACAAAGAAGAGATTGAAACACGTCATCTTGCTAGAAGAGAAAGGAATTTGGAAATTCCTCAACATACTCATGAGAAGGTTATAGTAGCAATTGGTTAGCTTTAGCAATCATCATTCTTACATCTCCTTGGTGGAACCAAGGAAATTATTTGAAGCTTTTGAAGATCCGGATTGGTTGGATGCTATGCATGATGAACTCAATTCAAGCGCAACAAAGTGTGGATTAGAGATTAGAGAAGTCAAAGGAGCGCCGCAATGTTATATACACTAAGTGGATATTCAAGAAAAAGCAATATGAGAATGGAATTATTGTGAGGAACAAGGCAAGATTGGTAGCTCAAGGTTTCCCCCAGATTGAAGGAATTTACTTTGGTGAAACTTATGCTCCCGTGGCTCGCCTTGAGTCCACCCGTATCCTTCTTGAATATGCTTCACATCATAACCTTTCTTAATGGTTCTTTGCATGAAGAGGTTTATGTTAATGAACCCCCGGGTTTTGA
The DNA here is from genome assembly GCA_030979885.1 of Lolium multiflorum. Classification (NCBI taxonomy): domain Eukaryota; kingdom Viridiplantae; phylum Streptophyta; class Magnoliopsida; order Poales; family Poaceae; genus Lolium; species Lolium multiflorum. Next base: position 168,272,746 of record CM061750.1, read on the forward strand.
CGATCTCAACTTCACTAACCATGTCTATAAGCTAGGTAAAGAACTCTATAGTCTAAAAAAAAGTTCCTAGAGCTTGTTATGAGCATCTTAAAGATTTGTTATTAGACCATGGGTTTGATGTTGGGCTAATCGACTCCACTCTTTTTTACTAAGAGGGTCAATGGGGAGATTTTAGTTTGACAATTATATGTTGATGATATTATCTTTGGTTGTACTAACAAATCTTTCAATGATGAATTTTGAAAGCTTATGAATGATAGGTTTGAGATTTCTATGATGGGAGAGATGAGGATCTTTGTTGGTTTTGAGATCAAGCAATTGAGAGAAGGGACTTTCATAAATCAAGAAAATATCTCCAAGACATGCTCAAAAGTTTTAAGATGAAGGACATAAAGGGTGTAGCCAATCCAATGATTACCAAGTGTCATCTTGCACTAGATCCCAATGATAAATATTGTTCGATATAGTGCCCTAGAGGCAAATAATAAAGAGTGTTTATTATTATATATCAATAGTTCATAATAGTTTCGTGCCATGCTATAACTGTATTAATCGGAAACATTAAAGCATGTGTGGTATTGTAAACAAACCAAGATCCCTAGTGAGCACACATGTGCACAACTAGTTCATTGTGGTCAATCATTGGTCGAGGTTTCCTGATCATGGACACGTAGTCATTGAGAATGGAGTCATATCATTGAGTGAATGATATATTGGACATTCTCATATATATAAGTATTGTAACGCGATCTAGGTCACATCAAGTTCAAAGTTACGATATTTATGAAAGCGTAGTAACCTAATCCTTAGACCGTGAGACCATATCTAATCACCGTCACCGGAGGATGCTTTCACTGCATCAACCGCCACACCATAGCAGGGTGGTCATAAAGGTGCAGTTAGGTATTCCAATGGGATGGTTGAGGTGTATGGATCAAGAGCTGGATTTGTTCGTCTTCGTGACGGAAGATACTCTCGGCCCACTCGGTGAGATTACATCCAAGTTGCAACACATGACTAGGTCATGAGGATTGAATTGAACAGAACGAGTTGAATAGCCTTGTCGGTAACGAGATTGAACTAGGTACGATGATACCGATGATCAGTCTCGGACAAGTGCCGGTATCGAAGCAACAAAGGGAATGGGATGCGACATAATGGTTCAAACGACGATCACATCTTCGTAGAATACATGGGGGTCATTATTATTCTCTAGAACACCCTGGTGATCATTGATCAGAGAGTGTCTCGATCATGTATGTGTTATTCTCGAACCATACAGAAACACACTTAAGGGTTCAACGAAACTTAAAATTGTTTTGGATTCAAAGGAAACACCAGAGAATAGAGAAGAGAGATCTAGAAAGGGTTTCGGGAGAATCCGAAGGTGTTCGGAATAGTTAGGGAGGTGTCTCGGACTAATGGTAATTAAAGGATATGTTTAATATGTTGATTAGATGAATTAATATATTAAAATATATTTAATTTAATAAAAATATGATTTTTTATTTAATTGTAAAGGGCATCCCTATTTTTTTATTAGGCCCCATATGGAAGGAGCCAAATAAAATAAAAGGAGAAAAAAGAAAAAAAAAGGGAAGGGGTGGCCGGCCCACCCGGTGGTCGAACGGAGCGGGGGGAGGCATGACACGGGTGGCCTTGGCCAGCCGACCCCTCCTCTCCTCCCTTGTTTAGTCCCACCTTCCCTCCTATGTTGCCTTGCCCCTCCCCTTCCCCCTATATATAATGGAGGAATTAGGAGGAGGAGAGCACACAATGAGAATTAGGGTTTGGGAGAAAAAGGAACCCCTTTGGGCGCCTCCCCTCCTCTTCCCTTCTCTATCTCCCTATCTCCTCTCTCTCTCTCTCTCTCTCTCTCTCTCTCTCTCTCTCTCTCTCTCTCTTGTTCTCTCTCAACCCGTGGTTTCTCGAAGGGTTGCACGTGGAGGGAGTACTCCACCTGGTACGCGGGAGCATTGCTGGGATCCGGATCCAGAAGATATAATTCCGCAACTTCGTTGGATCGGAGCCGGAAGCGTTGTTGAGTACCGTATGTGTGCGAAACTACGAGGTGCTGCACTTGCGGTACTCATGATGGTACAGGAGGACTTCAACACGACATCAAGGTCGGTGACGAAGTACGACGATATCAACCACATTCTAGTGGAACGTTAACCTCTATCGGTCTACGAGGGTACGTCACCGATATCTTCTCCGTTATAGCATTACTCCTAGATAGATCTACGCAACCGGGTTGCGTTAGTTAGAATTTTTTGTTTTCTACTACGAATCCCCAACCGTGGTATCAGAGCCGATCTATGCATAGTATGCTTGAACACATGCAACTCTATTCTATAATTGTTACCCTCTCACGTGTACTTGTTCATTACCGAGGCACTGTTTGATGAAGCAGCGCCGAACGACCTCGCGCGTACACTTACACGAGACTGGTTCTTTACTTGATATATGGCTTGTACCATATATGCGGCTTGGGGGTGTCTGTTTATCTTAATTTAGTGGTATGGCATTTGCAACGGAGGGCCCCAAAAGGGGTGTAGTAGAGACAAATATTTAATCGGTGTTGTGGTTTCATGTTTGTAGGTAAGAATGATTTTTTTTTTACGAAAGCCTTAAAAGCCACGTAAAATTTGCAAATAATAAAGTAGAGGCGTGTATCTTTGTGTTGCAAGGGGGCTTGTAACATCTTATGGTCATGATGTAAACTAGTTATCTACTATTTGTTGCCATGCATAGCACATGATGGAGATCTAGTTGCATAGATGATTCACCCATGATATGCTACTTAATACATTTGATGTAAATACCGTCATAGCATCTTGTTTAGTTGCTAGTGTTTTGTTTCCTCAACGGTACCTTTAAATAAGACGATCCCAAAATCTAATACCAATAGTGTTGCCCCTCGGTGTTGCACCACGATAGATTGACTCATCATTATGAAGCACGCCGTGACGATTCAGGTGCTATACATATTGACGGGCATGTACTGCGGAAGCAAGACATGTTGCACTGCAAATACGCCAAGGTTGTTACTGGTGAGCCTAGCATGTGCAGACATGGCCTCGAGCACTGACCGAAAGGTCGAGCATGATTAATATAGATGATATGATTGATACATCAATATCTACCTTTAGGTTATACCAACGGCAATGATGATCGGGGTGGTATGACTAGGAAGGATCATGTACCCACTTGAAACATTCTTAGGGATGATGTTTCTAGTGCGAGCTCATTAAATAATTTAATTAAAATTTGAACTCATAAAATTATGAACTACGTCTTAAATGATTTTGCAAATATCTTTGTAGGTCATGTCATACCCCTTCCACATGCAAGGAACGTGAGACATGCCGCATCGGTCATTATTATTGGGACTAGAAAGGCTCATGTTCCTCTATCTTCGGGGCATGTCGTTCCTGTCCGGAGTCGATGACTTTGGCGAATATGCTCATGGCATATTGACACAACGTGAAAGATGTGCAGTTTGGAAGGAGGAGCCGCTCTAGTGCCCGGTTGTGGGTGTCGTGTGTTCCGCTTACCAGCGTTGTGTATGTCTTGTGGTGCTTTTGTGTAGCTTACCGTTGTTTAGATTTTTTCTCGGTTTTTCTCTAATTAACCGAGCATTGTGAGTCTCAAATCTTGTGAGTCATCCTATTATATAACTCGGTCATTTTACTCTGTTAGTTTAGCTTTCTCCCATAGAAATGCAAATTGCTTGCCTTGGGTACAAAAGAAGGAACCATTCACTCTAATTATGCCTGCCTTACCTTCTTAAATAGATAACTTTAATATGGGTCTCATCATTTTCATCTGAGAAAGACGTGCCAGCATTTGTAGGAGAATTTATTTCGAATATACGTGATCGAAACCTCGGAAAAGCTTCATTGCCATGCGGTTTAATTAGTACTACTTCAGCTAATCGACCACTACTTCATTGGCTCACTGGAAAATTCATTCTAAATTGTATCAAAGTGAGTTTGGTTCTCTCCTTTACTCTTATTCTGGGATGAATCCTGAGTCGGTCAATACTACATAGACTATGGAGATAAACATATCAAAAAAGACATGTGGCTCACAAAATATACTAAATCTAAGCACTTTGTGCCATTTGCACCGCCTACTTCTTTTAGTGAGGATTCGAGCTTCCCGATAGACGTCGCTTTGTACGCTATCATTGTTTGTTGACATAACATTCCCATGGTTCCTCTCTCCCGGTCATAAAATGTGATGAAAGGGGTATATAAAAAAATAAAAAACAGACCATGGATCCAGAAGCGTCATTGTAGCCTCTAGAATCCCGGAAACCATTTTCCTCTACACTGTCAGCACACACCTCTGTCTGTCCGTGCAACGCGAAGTGTGCCACGACCTCCCTTCCCCCACCGACGAGGGAAAGAGCGAGACAAACCGAACCAGGTGTAGGCAGGAGCCCCGGTATCGGCGCCACGCCGCGCGCCCGTGGTTTGCTACCCAAGAAGAACAGGGCGGCTTCGGCGGCCGTGGCGAAACCGCACCCTTCTTTTCTCTTCCTCCTCTTTAGGACCCCGGTAGGAGCTATATATAGACCACACACCCCACGCTCCGTTCCCCCACGGATTCGATCCAGTGAAGCGATCTGGGCTTGTTTCGTGCTTAGATTGTGGTCTTCGTTCCGGTTGATTCTTCTTGAGGCGAGGGAGCAATGGCGACGGCAGGGAAGGTGATCAAGTGCAAAGGTCTGCTCTGCTTCTTGGCTTCTTGCTCTTTCTTTCACAGTATTTGCCTCAAGATTTGTCGGGCCTCACTGAAAGTTGCTTGCTTGCGTTCTGTTTTCCGCTTTTCTTGTGTCCTTTCCGCTGCCGATTTTACTAATTTCGTAAGGAGAGGAAATTACGAGTGTGATCCCGAGACTGCATTCTGATGTCCCTTTCTTGGATCTGTGCGAGTTGCAGCCGCGGTGGCATGGGAGGCGGGGAAGCCGCTGTCGATCGAGGAGGTGGAGGTGGCGCCGCCGCAGGCCATGGAGGTGCGCGTCAAGATCCTCTTCACCGCCCTCTGCCACACAGACGTCTACTTCTGGGAGGCCAAGGTATGGGTGCCACGGGCATCACAGTGTTTCCATCCGGTCAGTAATTACACCCCGACTCAATTTTGTGGTTGACTTGCGCCTCCGTGGCTTCCGATGCTTAGGGACAGACTCCCGTGTTCCCTCGGATCTTCGGTCATGAAGCTGGAGGGTATGTTCTTGCGCTACTACTCCCGTTGATGTATTACTTATACGCTTTGTTTCTTGTTCTGCTCTAGGGTTTCTAGATTACCATGTTGTAATAATCGTTTGTTGAGAAAGCATAGGTAGACGTGGAACAGGGTGTTCATGAAACCCTGAACATGTGAATGAGACATCAGAAAAAAGAGAGTTGAGATTGAGAAATATAAGTATTTTGTGGCCTGTGTTAGGACGTTGTATCATGATTGCTCTTCATTCCTATAGTATTGCCATCACCTTGCCGTTGGAGCTTGATGAACTAAGTAGTATCAACATCATGCATCAATATCATCAATTTGTAGGAATGTTTCAGTTGACAGGTGTCTTTCTTCAATTAAGATACGGCTGTCAGCCGTTTCTCTGGCCCTTTGGTTGACTTATTTGCTAAGTAGTATTTGCTTCCTGAGAACTCTGAAATGAAGTCCTTTTATATTGATTTTCTGGTCATATTTATCTGTTGTGCATCCCCTGAACTTGTTTACGATACAGCATAGTGGAGAGTGTTGGAGAGGGTGTGACTGAGCTTGCCCCTGGTGACCATGTTCTCCCTGTGTTCACCGGGGAGTGCAAGGAATGTCCCCACTGCAAGTCTGCGGAGAGCAACATGTGTGATCTTCTCAGGATCAACACCGACAGAGGTGTGATGCTCAGCGATGGCAAGTCACGGTTCTCTATTGATGGCAAGCCGATTTACCATTTCGTTGGGACTTCCACCTTCAGTGAGTATACTGTCCTGCATGTTGGTTGTGTTGCAAAGATCAACCCTGAGGCTCCCCTTGACAAAGTTTGTGTTCTTAGCTGTGGTATTTCTACTGGTAAGTTGACTTGTATTGTTTTGTAGTGTGCTTGTTATGACTATTTCTTATCTTGAGATGCTGAGTTGCCATTCTTTTTGTAGGTCTTGGTGCGTCGATTAATGTAGCAAAACCGCCAAAGGGTTCGACAGTCGCGATATTTGGGCTAGGAGCTGTTGGACTTGCTGTAAATTTTCTGACTCTTCTCATGATTGTCCTACAACTGCAATTTGGACTTGCACTTATTTGCCATTCATGTTTATGTGATTTAGGCTGCAGAAGGTGCAAGGATTGCAGGAGCCTCAAGGATCATTGGTATTGACCTGAACGCCAACAGATTTGAAGAAGGTAAATACTCCTGATTTTACCAGATCATGAGTTCTCGTTTGTTGCTTTGAGAAGCCACTAAGTCTCCCTAATTGTGTCCATGTTCAGCTAGAAAATTTGGCTGCACCGAATTTGTGAACCCAAAAGACCACAACAAGCCGGTTCAAGAGGTTTGTTTCTTCACATCAGTGAAATATATTCTTTACACCTAGTGCTCATATATCACATCATCATAACCTACAAATGTTGTGATGCTCTAGGTACTTATTGAGATGACAAATGGCGGAGTTGACCGCAGTGTTGAATGCACTGGCAACATCAATGCTATGATACAAGCATTTGAATGTGTTCATGATGTATGAATTCTTAACACATCAATCATCCACTTGAACATGACCATTTGCTGTCTTCTCTTTTTCCTGGATTTTTTCGATAAAGTCTTTCTCCTGGATTGAATCATTAAATCTGTGATCTGTATTCAGGGCTGGGGTGTAGCTGTGCTGGTGGGTGTGCCACACAAGGACGCCGAGTTCAAGACCCACCCAATGAATTTCCTGAACGAGAGGACTCTGAAGGGCACCTTCTTCGGTAACTTCAAACCACGCACTGACCTACCCAATGTCGTGGAGATGTACATGAAGAAGGTAAACAGGAAGCTCTAGCAGCGATATCCTGGGATGTGTTGAAAGTTGTCCTGTATCTAAATTATCATACTCTGAATCATGTGAAGTCCTGAACAAGTTGCTATTTTCTTCAGGAGCTGGAGGTGGAGAAGTTCATTACCCACAGTGTGCCGTTCTCGGAGATCAACAAGGCCTTCGACCTCATGGCGAAGGGGGAGGGCATCCGCTGCATCATCCGCATGGAGAACTAGGTCTCTCACCTGCTTTCGAACGCTCCAATGTAGTATACAATAAGTGCTGGGCGCGGTCTCTGAACCTGCCTTGGTTGAGATCAGACACGCATCGTTGATGAGATACGCTTCCGTGTATCATCATCTTTTGTTGTGTAGCCTTCCTGAGCCAGTAGCCTAGTATTAGCCTCCAGTTTCTGTAAGTATCTACCGATGGAACAGTGGTACGAGTTCCCTTTTGGCGTAATACATGCTTCTGCTACTACTAGAGCTATGAGTTTCCTATTGAGCATTCTGTTCTTGTTCCTGAGTTGTTCTGTTCTGAAGCTTTCAGTCCGGCTGTTGCTGATGCTGCTTGGTTGCTTCTGGAGTACATTTGCAGATTTGCTGCCGCTCGTGCACCATCTGGGAACTGGACGGACAAAGCGGTCCAAAGTTCAGGCAATGCAGTGCGTATTTCCCTTCGTTTCCTAGTTTTGTTCATCTTTCTCTGCTTGATGATCACGTTATATTCTGGAAAATTTTGGAAAAACAAATTGGAACCCAGGGCCGTGCTGATATATCAATTTTGGAAAAACAAATTGGAACCCAGGGCCGTGCTGATATATCACGGTGAACAGACGGTCTATGTTAACACGAACAAAGTGCTCCGAAGTTCGGGAAATGCAGTGTGTGTTTCCTAGTTATTGTCGATTGATGATCAAGCTTCGTATCGCTCTCCAGTCTCCAGAGTTCATAAATTTGTTTTTTTTTTGGAGAAATGTGCAAAACTCAACTATGGGTTTGATTTCGGTTACTTGGGAACCTGAGTCAGTTTTTATTATTTTTTACTTCATGATGTTGGTCGGACAAACCTGCATCAGTTGATATACGTTCCACTCACGCCTCGTGACTAGTGTCGTAGCAAAACCCAGGCCCAGGCCCGTGCACGGTGAACAACAGGTAAATGTTCTTTCGAAAGTTTTGCTAATCTATTAATAAATCAATAGCAGTAACAGATCTAAAAGTACTAAATATTATAAATAAATCTTTGAAGCATCTAGTGACAACTAAAGACACTAGGGTAAGTCAAAGACGCGGCACCGTCCTCGTCCCTAACTTCTCGTAGTAGAACTTGTTGTATCAGACAAAAGAGAAATCATCGTGCTAAGACTTCAAAGGGCAGGGCACAACAACAGCCATGAACACCAATGACAACAACCGTAGATTGGAAGAGATAGATTGGAAGAGGCTGACCTGAAATCACATCAACGAACACGAAAACCGATCTAATCCTAGAAGATATGTCGGGAACATAACTCTACATGCCCTCTGCCAGTGCTAGAGCATCACCGCAGCGAGGATATGATAGAAAGGACTTTATTCTGATTTCATGATGTAGCAGCCGACTTACCCCCCGAATAAGATGCAGAAAACAAGCTAAACAAAGAACGAAAACCCTTCAACCGACGAGGGGCCGTAATCCGCACATCTCCAAAACCCCAAGACCACCAAAGACGAAGGGAACCGACGGCTTCACCGACAAAGGGAGGAGCGGAGAAACCTTAGATGGGTTTAGTTTGCCGCCCCAGGCCGCCTTTGTCCCTGGGCGTATGTGAGGATAACTGGAAATTGCATTAAAAAAAGAGAAAAAAAGAGATTATAGGTGTAAAAGAAAAGGCATCGTGTTCGGTGAGATAGCTGGCTTCCTAGAGAGAGTGGACAAATGGAGGCCGAGCTACATGTAGCTCTTTATTTTTAAAAAATTAGAATCATATTTTTAAGATTTAAAAATTCTAATAATTTTTTTTGATGTAGCCAATGATAAAATCTATAAACATGCAAAATCTCAATGTGAAGTTCTTAATACTTTAGACTACATAAGAATGACAAATGTGTGAATCTAAGGATAGTGAATAGTGCATATTTTAAAACTATAGACCTTGTCAAATTTTATCATTTTTGTGTAGTCTACAATAGAAAGAATTTCACATTAAGATTTTGCATCTTTGTAGATTTCATCATCGCCTACATCCAGAATTTTTTTTCAGATTATTTTGAAACTTAAAACTATAATTTTCAAATTTTTAAAAATAAAGAGCTACATGTAGCTTAATCTCTGTTTGCATTTTTCCGCTTCCTAGACCAAATTTTGAGGATAGAACAACCGGGTGGATGTTAACGTAGCAACGGACCCATTCGTGGCCACAGGTTGGGATGCAATATCCACAGCTGGCCAGATGCGCAGCATTTTGAGCGAGACCACCACCACCCCATCAGTTTGACTAGACAGCGTCAGATAAGTCAGCGACCGTGAACCTTTGGAACCAAGGCAGCAGCAGCAACAGAGCAAACCAAGTCTTCGACGAAACGAGGACCAGGAAGCTTCCAGGCCCTTCCCCCCGGCAACACGTGCCGCGCCCTCTCTTCCCCTCCCTATAAGTACAGCCACCACAACACTCTACAAGAGCATCGCAGTAACACAAGCATAGCCAACAATACAATCAACATAGCAGCTAACTCAGAAGAGAGAAAGATCAAAGATGGTGCTGGGCATGAGCTGCTTTGGAGCTCCTGGAGCTGGACAGAAGGTGTCGCCGGCATGCAATCAACTCGGAGGAGCCGAAGCGATGGAGAGGAAAGAGGAGGCGTCCAGCGGCCATGCCGTCGGCGAGGCGAAGAAGATGGGAGGTGATCAGGTGAAAGTTGCCGGGAAGAAGGAGAAGAAGAAGAACGAGGCTCCTATACTGATGCACCATTTTCCTTTCCATTCTCGCCCCGGATTGCTCTAATTCCGGACCTCCTTCGTGGAGTATAGGGCTTCTGCCAAGATTCTTCCCCCGGAGTTCCCATTTTTGGAGATGGCTAGGTTCTTTCATTAGGATTGTGGTAGTCGTTCTTAGAATTGTCTTGTGTAATGTTGTAAAAGTTCATTGGGAGTATCCTTTTTGTAAGTTGCCTAAAATATTTGTACATTCGACTCACTTTTGAAGCCTTCAGTTATCCGATCATTTCCATCCCATCTACTTACATATAAAATACAGAAAAAACTTGTACTAGACAGCTTTCACAGAGTATGAGGACGATTGTCACTGTGTGCTTATCTGATGGTCTATGTTGTTGTTTTTTGAAGTTCCGCAGTGATTTTTCCCCGGTTCCATATTTCATCGAAACAAAACCTATACAAAGTTCATTACAAATGGAGTTTGTCACCTAGCCACCACTAGTCAGATCGAGCTCATTACAAAACCCAACTATCTGGATAGAAATAAAACGACATCCTCCTTCTTAAACTAATTAAGCTGTCCATCAGTTCTTGATGACAGGCTCCGGAATTTCTTGTCCCCTTCTCTACTGTCATTTGGTGCTTACATCACCACATAGATAGAAGAAGGTTCTTCGAAGTGATCTCGCAGGTAAGCCATTCGTGAGCTTACAACACACAATTTATGGCCATCGCCGTGTTGGCTATGCCCAATCTCGTTTCGAAGCAATGGGTGCCACCAAAATGCAAAATCTTTGCATGGTTGGTCATCCTTAGCCAGTAGCGTAGTATTAGCCTCTAGCGTCTGTAATTATCTACCGATGGAACAGTGGTACGAGCTCCATCTGGGAGTGATGTATGCTTCTACTACCACAGTACTACTGCATCTACGAGTTCCCGGTCGGAGCGTTCTGTTCTTGTTCTGAGGTGGTTTTTCTTGAGGCGTTCTTTTTTGAGGTTTTCACTTTCCGGTGCTGCTGCTGCTTAGTTGTTTCTGGAGTATTTTCCTGCCGCTCGTCTATGATCTAGGAACGAAGCTGTCCAAAGTTCAGGGCAATGCGGTGTGTATTTCCTTTCGTTTCATAGTTTTGTCATGTTTCTCTGCTCTGAATGATCACGCGCACTTCGACAGTTTCACAGAACTTGTCATCTTCAGCCGGTATTTGGTAACCTGAATCAGCCGGTAGACGTTTCATTCAGGCCCGTGGCTGCTTTGCGTAGCAAATCCCAGGCCCGTGCATTCTGGCCATAAGGGAAAACCAGGCCCGTGCTGATACGTCACGGTGAACCACCGATCGATATGATGTTAACACAGCGACAGACCATCTGTGGCCACACGTCTGCAGCATCTTGCGGGAGACCACCACTACCCGATCAGTTTGACTAGACGGCGTCAGATAAGTCAGCAATAAAGAACCTTTGGAGCCAAGGCAGCAATAGGAGATCAAGCCAGCGAATGAACTGACCCCGTGCCATGGCTTGGTCTTCCACGAAACGAGGACCACGAAGCTTCCAAGCCTTCCTCCCCCAGCAACACGTGCCTCGGCCTCTCTTCCCTCCCTCCCTATAAAAGGAGCCACCACAACACTCTACAAGATCATCAAAGTAACGCAAGCTGAGCCAACAATACAATCATCGTAGTAGCAAACTGAGAAGAGAGAAAGATAGTGCTGGGCATGAACTGCTTTCGTGCTCCTGGAGCTGAGCAGAAGGTGTCCTCAGCAACGGCAACCAAGCAACTCGGAGTGGCAGAAGCGATGGAGAAGAGAGTGGCTGTAAAAGAGGAGGCATCGAGTGGCCATGCCGTCGGCGAGGCAAAGAAGATAGGAGGTGCTCAGGCGAAGCTTGCCGGGAAGGAGGGGAAGAAGAAGAGAGGGGCACCTATATTGACGCATCATTTTCCTTTCCAGTCTCGTCCTGGGTTGCTCTAGTTCTTAACATCAAAACCTCCTTGTTGGAGTATACGGCTTCTGCCAATTTCTCTTCCTGGAGTTGATGAGAATTTTGATAGTCGTTCTTAGAATTGTTTCGTGTCTGTGTTAGCAGTGTCGTAAAAGTTCATCGGGAGTATTCCGTTTTGCCTGAAATATTTGTATATCGCAGTCACCTTTTTAAAGCTTCATTTAAATTTGTATATTAAAATACAGATTGAAAGCATTGGCTTTGGTGTCCCGCCCTTTCTAAAGTTTCCTATGGACAACTAGGATGAGGATCTCCTGATATTCTTTATAGGCTAACTTATTCTTTCCAATTTAGGGCTCCTTTACTTCATAGAAATTTTTGTAGGAATTGTATAGAATTTAGATCCTATGGGATTTTTTTCTATACTAATTGTTTGATTCATAGGAACATATCCTATAGAAAATAATCCAATAGAAATCTTATAGTGCAAATCCTATAGGAGATAAACATGAGGTCATACCTCATGGAAAATTCCTTTGGCACAATCAAAGAGATCCCATCTTCTTATAGGATTCAACCGGCATGATATACTAATCCTATTTTTTCTCATTCCTATGATTTTTCTATCCTATGAATCAAAGAAGCCCTTAATGGTTGGGAGGGGTAGAGAGGAGGGACACCGAAGCACACCTCCTGGTTGAAACTTGCACTAAAGTTGCACGATTTTAAAAGTGCACTTTCAGGCTAGTTGCAATATTAGGCGACTACACGAAAATTTCAGAACTGGGAATTAGCACAGAGATAAAGCTTTGGCAGACGATGTTCCCTAGGTTCTAGTCAGGTGTGAGTGGTTTTCGTTGGTTTTTCTTAATTAACCGTGCATTGTATGGTGTTTGGGACCAATTTTCCTTCTTATAATGCAATGTGGGAGCTCCCTGCCCTCTGACGAGGTTCCGTCAAAACATAAAGTTCCGGATGAATCCTGCTATGCACCCTGATAACTACACACCTTCCCTTTGGCCTCCCTGTTGGTCAAACTACTGTAAATTAATGCGAACTAGTTGTTAGGGTATGTTTGTCTTGGATCCAATGCAAGCCTTATCAAAAAATTGACAAGCTCATGACAACGACTGCTTTTTGATTGGTATCCAATTTTTTTGGCTACCTGAGTCCCCACCCTAGGACACAGATTTAGCCAATTCGTTGGGGTTTTGAGGGCGGCTGATTCCTCCGCCAATAAATTGGTCATGCCCGCAGATTGGTCGGGTGCATCTGAGCGTAAACCAAACTGACCCTTATTCTCTTCCGATGCTGCACGGGTTATACCCAAATGGTGTTTTGGACACGTTTTTCCGGAATGACGGCCTAGCATTCGACGGGATATTCTAAGGGCTCTGGCCATGAAGCGACGTTAGTTGCGTGACTATCGAGGTGGCAATCTCTGGAATTAGCGTGCTAGTGTTTGTTTGCAGACGATTTCCTTGTGCAATTACAATGGCGAGGAACAGGTTTGTGATGCACGACGGCATGGATGCATGTGGGGAATATCGGGATGGCGGACCTTTGGGGATGGAGATGGTGGATCGTGGAGGTTGAGGTGGCTGGTGGCCGTCTATTGTTGATGTCCTAGTTGGATGTGAGTTCTACTATACGAAAGATGTAAAAATTATGACACAAAAATAGTCTCGCTCCTTATGAGCCGACTAGAACTTTTTTACATTGCAGTCAATAAACATCAAACAAAAATTATGAAACAAAATATCATTAGCACATCAGAAACACACTATTTTAGTTGATCAAAGTAAAAAAGGTGGAAAAAGAAATGCAATAAAAATTTGAAAACATACTATAGCTCAACTTGGAGTGACGGGGATGACGGATATACGGGCGATGATGATTCTACTTCGGAGAATAGTTCCAAATCCAGGATCTATGAAAATATACCTCCTTTTGGGGAGAACCTTCCATCATCGGCCTCCTCAGAAAACATGAGTGAAGTATGTTGATTATTTTTTAATGGCTACCAACGAATGGAAGCAATGAAGTGACATGTTACATTCTTTGTTTTCGGCTGTGTAGGTGCTATACGGTGGTCACGAGGAGGATGAGTATTCAGACATGGAGGTTGGGTTTGATGAATATAGCGTGGAGGTAGGACTGCATCACGAGGAATCAAGCTCTGAAAATAAGAGCGAAGTAAGTATATAGTTTTAGTATGGCAAACCGTCAATGTTACCGTTGGAACGACAACTTTTATGACTTATTTTCCCTTCATGTGTAGGTGATATCTGGTGCTGACAATGGGCGTGAACATCACAGTCAAGCAGACCCAGATATTGTGAGTAATGAATATAAGATGCACTCTATGGAAGAGCACTGTAAAATACTGGACATGACATTTTCTTCCGAACCGGCGGCTTTTGTCTGGTACAACAGCTATGCGAGAGAGCATGGCTTCAGCATCCGGAAGGACATTTTGAAGAGGGCAAAGCGAGGGAAACGTGGTAAGGGAGAAATACGGTTAAGGCGGTATGTCTGTTCCAGGGCAGGGAAACGTCAGGAAAAGCTTTTAACGCAGGAAGACCACAGTTGTAGGCTAAGACCCGAGACTCGTTGCAACTGCAATGCCAATCTCACCGTGAAGCGTGACCTATCGAGAGGAGTATGGGTTGTAAAAAGTTTTTACGGCAATCACAGACATGAACCAGCTAGGCCGGACGAAGTACCATTTCTTCGATCACACAGAAAGATTAAGCCATATCAGAGAGCTGAGATACTATCTTTGGAAGCAAGTGGGATGAGAAAGTACATGATTATGAAACACTTTCTCAGAAGACATGGCTACGGTGGTGTAGGCTTCGTAAGGCGAGATCTGTACAACCTATGTTGCAGGGAGAAGAGGAAGCTTATTGCGAAGGGTGATGCTGCCACAGAACTTGGTATTATGGCCGCGAGGAAGAAGAGTGATCCTGAATTTTTTTTTGGTTACCAAGTAGATGATGAAGGACGGTTGAAAAGCATGTTCTGGTGTGATTCTCAGTCACGGCAGGACTATCAGGATTTTGGCGACGTGGTGGTGTTTGATAGCACGTACAAGATGAACCGGTATGCTATGCCATTTATTCCTTTTGTAGGCCTGAACAATCATCGTAAGACTACGGTGTTTGCATGCGCTCTCGTGTCAGACGAGACAGAAGATACATATGCTTGGCTGCTTCGGACATTCTTGACTGCAATGTGTCAGAAGAAGCCCAAAGGTCTTATTACTGATGGGGACGCCGCGATGATATTAGCTATTCAGAATGTCCTTCCAAACGTGTGGCACCGTCTATGTACTTGGCACATAGAGAAAAACATGAAGAGACACCTTGGTCATAAGTCGCTAAAGGAATTTCGGCCATTCTTATACTACGGCACTTCAGAAGCCATTTTTGAGGAAAGATGAAGCGCGTTTCGTCGCAAGTGGGAGACAGATAGTACCCAAGAATGGCTCAAAAGGATGTACAATAAGAAGAGAATTTGGGCTGCCGCGTATCTGACCGGTGGATATTTCCTTGGTATGAAAAGCAATCAGAGAAGTGAGAGTTTGAACTCATGCCTTCACCTTTACCTGGATTATGGTATGACCCTAGTTGACTTGATAATGCATTACGAGAATGCCATTGTTCGCATCCGTGAGAGCGAGGCCGAAGATGACTGCATCTGTTCCCAGAGTTTACCGGTGGCAGTTACTGAATCCAAAGAGATAGAGGTTGCTCTTGCCCATGCCTTCAGTCCAGCCAACTTCTACATCTTGCAGTAGGATGTGAAGAAGCTTGGTGACCTCGAGATTTTTGAGGAATACGTGGGAACAGGGGGCTCTAAACAGTTTATGGTCAAATGGTAGCGGCAGATACTCGTTTATCGTGGAGTATAGCCCTAATCAGCCGAAAGAGTTAATAAGTGCAGCTGCCGAAGAATGAATCGTAAGGGGCTTCCATGCAAGCATATCTTATATGTATTGAAGCACCTGAAATTGTCCGAAATACCGGACTGTTGTGTTCTTCGGCGATTCTCCAAAATGGCAAGAAATGGATTGCCAGCACGGCGCAGAAGCGATCTTTTCGCGTACGGTTACTCGGGGCCAGGGAAGCGAAAAAGATACAACGACATGGAAACAGTATCGGCGGAAGCTATGGATGCGGCAGTAGATGATCCAGCAATGTATAATGAGTTCATGGCATATATGAAGGGCTTAGTAGCAAGAAAATATGCGAAAAAATGGACATGATGGTCACACAGCCTTCGCTGAAGAAGACGCATATGATTTTCAAGGCAATGCAGTTCCGGTTGGTGATCCCAATAAGGTTGCCACGAGAGGAGCACCTAAGCAAAACACAAAAGCTGCACAAGAGGTAAATCACCCCGTGACGAAAAATGGTAGACCACTAGCGTTCGACGAGCGTAAGACCCGGAATCAGGGGTGCACCGCCTGTGGTGTCATCGGTCATAACAAACGGAACAAAAAGTTGTGCAAAAAACATCCGGAGTAAGTCTTCTTGCATATTTTTCTTAGCTAGGCCGATTAATTAAATCAATGTTAAACGAGTACTAAATAATTTCGTTTTGTAATGCAGGTATATGGAAAAAGAAAACAAGTAGAAGTGCATCTTCAGTAGCGAAATTACAAAATTAGCGCTTTACCTTGAAGAAGATTATGTTTTTACTTCGCCTTAATTGTAATTGACCGAAACCATTTGTGATTCTATACCATTTTTCATTTTCATGTACTTCCATTCATTGTGATTTATTATATCAATTTTACTTTCGATGTGTTTCCACAACTAAGAAACGTCAAAGAAAATACCACAACGGACAGTCCGGTGAACGGAGAGAGCCAGTCCGGCGATTCCCCGGACAGACCGGCATGTCCTCGTGCAAGTCCGGCCTGGTCGGCGGACAGGCTGGTGAAACCGCCGGACAGGCCGGGTAGCGTGGTGTTAAGTTCCAGGGGCTACAGGAACTGCCCGGACAAGTCACCGGCCTGTCCGGCACATTGTACTGTATGTCCGTCCAAGGCGCCGGACAGGCCGCGAGAATCGACCGGCCAGACCGGCGGATACGGTTTTAACTTACAGTAACTGGCCGGACATGTCACCGGACTGGCCGTTCAACGAGCTTGTTTGGCCGGCTTGGCGATTTGCCGGCCTGTCCGTCCCACGCGGCTGGCCTGTCCGGCTTATGTAAGGAACAAGCATTTTTCTTTGCCGGACGGTCCGGCCATAATGCCCGGCCTGTCCGGCTGAAGATTTACAGATGGCAGAGTCAGTGTAAACAAGCAAACTTATTGTCAACGAAATTCACATATGAAAATACAGGAAGTATCACAAACATTCCATTACAACACAGTAGCTAACGGAATGCAACATATAAAATCTTACACATGGAATCCAACACACATAGTCTTGAATCCAACACACATAGTCTTACACATGGAATCCAACACACATAGTCTTACACATGAAATCCATCAAACATAGTCTGACACATAGGTAATGAATAAACAAGTTTCACATGCCAATAATAATCAAAGATTGAGCGAGACATGCAACTTTGTCATTACATACCGAAACTATCATTCTACTTGCTTCAACTATGACGGGCCTCGCCTTCATTTCCGTCGGGCTCATCTCCATCTCCATCGCTTGAATCATTGTCAAAGTACTCCGCATAGCGTTTGGTGGGAAATGTATACCTGGGAGAAGCGGTGCTTGATGATGCAACCACTTCATCATCACTAGCCTGTCCACCAAGTTCACGCACTTGAGCTTTGTACTTGTTGATTTTCACACGATCAACTGATTTGAGTTTGGCTATCTCGTCGGCATTGGATTTGCAAATCCCAAAGAGCAATTTTTGAGTCTTTGCCATGAATTTCTCAAACTTGGAAGGCATGGTACAACGATCACGAGAAGGACCAGTGACGTGGGCATTACCCTTCGAGTAACCGACGTTGCCCTATCCCATATTTCCTGGTTGGAGGCCCATGAAGGCATTTGGAGGCGAAGCAGCCCATCAGGATGGCGCACTAGAAGATTCCTTGACGAGCAAGATGGAGAAGCAGCCGAACAAGGAAGGATTAGATCTAAAACTACTGTAAACCTAGTCGTGCTCGGTTAGACCTCTTGAGACCTGGCCTCCTATATAAAGGCCAGGAGAGGGGCTGCCGAGGGGGACAATCAATCTTAGCAATCTTAGCTACCAAAAGATTAGAACTAGGTCGTCGTCAAGCTTAGCATCTCGACGAGATCACAGCCGAATTATTCGGCACCCCATTGTAACCTATTTTCCATCATAATCAAGAACAGACAAGCAGGCCGTAAGGGTTTTACCTCATCGAGGGCCCCGAACCTGGGTAAATCGCTCCCCGTTTGTCGTGACCGATGTCTCGTGTCAGCTTGCAGGATTCCATCAACCCTAAGCCCCTATCGGAGGGCATTGCCGAGGAGCACCCTCGACAATTGGCGCCATCTGTGGGAACCCTGTCGGCACAAGGCAGGACATCGGCAGCACCAGTCACGTCTGCAGCATTTGTACTCGAGTCACCAACGCCACCAGATCCGAAAGACCCGATCCGCTGCGGATCCTTCGAGTTCATACCGCACCTTGAACCACCGCACTCAATTCCTGCAGAATCGCACGACGGTATGACCACCACTTTTGGGGGCGTTCACTTCATCATCGACTCCGGAGGCTTCCTTCGCCTCCCTAGGTCAGGTACATCTGTTTCGAGGACCCCAGTTTCGACAGGTGGAGCGCCGGCAGCAACTTCGGTAATCCCGCCCAAAAGCAACCGAGGAAGTTTCGACACCACGACTGGGCGAAGGAAAAGGCAAAGGGACTCGCATTACGTGGACGAAGGACGTACAAACCCACACCCTCGCCGGTCCGAACGAGGGCAGGAGGACATTCGACCGATCCATGGCCGCGCCCGTTCGCTCATCTATCAGCTACAGAGCAGCTTGCGGCACCATGTTACCTCCACTCTTACATTGATCCGAAGGATGGTCGAGAGAAATCCAGCCATCTGTTAAGGAATTGCCGACACTTCTTGGAGATTCGACAGTTCTGCGACGATCTTAGAGCCGAAGCCTTATCGAGGGTTCACATAATGGAAAAGAGAACGGGGTCTTACAGTTATCCGCCAGAGCCATATGTACCAGAGCCATATGAACCAATGGAAAAGTACGTACCAGCCGAAGTGTTCCCAGAGCCATGTGGGCAGGTCAACATGATCCATAAAACCAGCTTTTCAAAGAGGGAAATCAACAAATTCTCGCGGGAGGTGAAGTATGCGGAAGTTGCCATGGTTGACACACCCGAATTCATCGACTGGTCGGAGCAAAGCATCTCCTTCGACAGGACAGACCACCCAAAGGCCGTCCCTAGACCAGGTCACGCAGCCCTTGTCCTTGAGGCACAAATCGGGGGTACAACATGAGCAAGGTATTCATGGATGGAGGAAGTGGCTTAAACTTGTTGTTTGCAAACACGATGAAGGCGATGGGTTTAACAGTCGACATGTTAAGAGAGTCTGATACATGATTCCACGGCATCATACCGACTCGACCCGCTTATTCCCTAGGCAAAACATCGCTGGACGTAGTTTTCGGCACACCTAGCAACTTCAGAAGGGAGAAAATTGAGTTTGAGGTCATCGACTGGGAATCTCAGTATCATGCTATCCTCGGCAGACCCGCCTTCGCCAAATTTATGGCGGTACCTCATTATGCGTACCTAAAACTGAAGATGCCTGGCAACAATGGGACCCCAATAACTGTCCATGGGAGTTTTGCTCGATCAGACACTTGCGACAGGGAGTTCCATAAGATTGCCTCAAAATTCGGAGCCAGGGAAGAACTCAATGCGATCGACGCTACCATAGATCATACACAACCACCAGCCGACAATCGAAACGTAAGATCCGACGAGTTCGACGCCGCAAAGGAAGCCAAGAAGCTGCAGGTGCATCCCACTGACCCGAAGAAAACAGTCAATACGTCGGCTGACCTTACGGTCGCATAGGAAGGCGCGCTCATCGAGTTCCTCCGTGAGCGCTGGGATATTTGCATGGGAACCATCCGACATGCCGGTATCCCCAGGGAACTCGCTGAGCACGCCCTTAATGTTGACCCAACAGCCAAACCAGTGCAGCAGTCAATGCGACGATTCTCCGAACCAAAGAGAAGAGCTATCGGCGAGGAAGTCAATCGACTCCGTAAGGCAGGATTCATTCGGAAGCTCAAGGAAGCCGAGTGGGTGGCTAACCCTGTCATGGTACCGAAAAGGACACCACCGCTCTGCGCATGTGCATCGACTACACCGGCCTGAACAAGCACTGTCCGAAGGACCACTTCCCACTGTCGTGTATTGATCAGATAGTCGACTCCACAGCTGGATGCGACCGCCTCTCCTTCCTTGATGCATATTCAGGATACAATCAGATCAAGCTAAAGAAGGAAGATCAGGAGCTAACCGCGTTCATCACCCCGCACGGCGTTTTTTGTTACAACGTCATGACCTTCGGGTTAAAAAGCGGGAGCAACTTATCAGCGTTGCATGCAGGCTTGCCTCGGAGAGCAGATTGGAAGGAACATCGAGGTCTACATCGACGATATCGTGGTGAAAACAAAGCACGCTGCCACTCTCATCGACGATTTGCGTGAAACCTTTGACAATCTGGACAGATACAAGATCAAGTTGAACCCGAAGAAATGTTTCTTCGGGGTGCCAGGAGGACAAGTGCTTGGCTACTTCATTTCAGCAAGGGGAATAGAAGCCAATCCCCTGAAGATCAAGGCTATCCTCGACATGGAGCCGCCAAAGAATCTGCACCAAGTGCAGCAGTTGGCGGGACGTGGCAGCACTCAGATTCATCGCCAAGTTAGGGGAAAAAGCTTTACCCTTCTACAACTTGATGAAAAAATCAGAAAAATTCGAGTGGACAAAGGAAGCGCAGGAATCTTTCGAAAACCTGAAAAAAATTCTATCGACATCCCCAGTCCTCGTGACCCCCCGAGAGAAAGAAACACTGCTTATGTACATAGCTGCGACAGCTCAAGTTTTCAGCAGCGTCTTGGTTGTTGAGCGAGAAGAAGCAGGGAAAGTTCACGGCGTGCAGAGGCCTATCTATTACCTCAGTGAAGTACTCACACCGGCGAGACAGAGGTATCCCCATCATCGAAGCGGCATATGCGGTATGGAGGTCAGCGCGCAAGTTTCGGCATTACTTCACAGAGCACCCGATTGTCGTCGTGAGCGAAGCACCGTTGAAAAATATAATGACTAACCCAGAAGCCACGGGTCGAGTGTCTCAATGGGCGATCGAGATAGCACCACACGACATAACTTACGTCAATCGAACGGTGATAAAATCCCAGATCCTCCCAGACTTCGTGGCGGATTGGATCCAATCGCAAACGCCGGCAGCACCCGACATGTCGGGGTCATGGATAATGTACTTCGACGGGTCAAAACGGAGCACAGGTGCAGGAGCAGGAGTGGTGTTGATATCTCCGCAAGGAGATAAGATGAGGTACATACTACGTATGAATTTCTCGCTGCCGACTAACAATGAAGCAGAAAGCGCTACTGCACGGAATGAAGATGGCAAAAGCGTGTGGGGCAACTCGTCTAGAAATCTATGGCGATTCAAACCTGGTGGTGCAGCAGTCGATGAACCGTGTGCGGTCAGCGATAACATGATCGCCTATCGGCAGCTGTATCAAAACATGGAAGCTAAATTCGAAGGATGCGAGCTCAAACATATCGGCAGAGCCAGTAACGAGGAAGCCGACACTTTGGCGAACATTGGGTCCATGTGTTCCCCTATTCCAGACGGAGTGTTTTACGAAGTGATCACTCAGCGGTCAATAAAGGAGAAGGCGCCGGCACCCTCAGAACCGTCGGCTGACGAATTAAGCGAGCTCGCAGCAAGCTGTCGAGGAACCTCCACCCCCCCGCCGAACAAATCCTCCTCCTCGAACCATTATGGACCAAGCCGTTCCTAGCATATCTAACGAGGCAGGAACTACCGGCGGACCCAGTAGAAGCAAGCGAATCGTCAGACGATCAAAATCCTTCGCCATAGTAAACGGTGAACTCTACAAGCGCATTTCCGGTATTTTCGGTGCATTTCCATCGACGATGGAAGAGCAGCTGCGCGATACATGACGGAACTTGTGGACATCATGCAGGAAGTAGGGCTCTTGTAGCAAAAGCCTTCAGGGCAGGATTTTACTAGCCAACGGCGGCATCGGACGCTAGAGATCTGGTCATGAAGTGCGATCCCTGCCAGCGGTTCTCACCAAAACCGCACGCCCCTGCGACAGACTTGATGACAATACCTTTGGCTTGGCCGTTTGCTCAATGGGGACTCGACCAAGTCGGACCGCTGCCGAGATCATCGCCTGGAGGACACACGTACTTACTAGTCGCAGTCGACAAATTCACAAAGTGGATCGAGGCAGTACCAGTACGAAACCAGAAAGCAAAAACAGCCGTCCAATTCTTCAAAGAAATAACATGTCGATTTGGCATGCCCCACAGTATCGTCACGGATAATGGAACTAACTTCGACTCCAAAGAATTCCGAGAATTCTGTGATGACAGGGGAATTAAGCTGAAATTTGCATCCGTGGCCCACCCACAGACCAACGGTCAGGTGGAAAGGATCAACGGTCTAATAGGGGACGACCTCAAGAAACGTCTTACGGGCGCGAAAGGAGCTTGGGTCGAGGAGTTACCATCGGTACTCTGGAGCTTGCGTACTACACCTAACAGGTCGACTCAGTACACCCCATTCTTTCTGGTACACGGAGCCGAAGCAGTTCTGCCAGCCGACGTTCGATTCGAAGACCCTAGAATGACGGCATACACAGAATCTTCCTCCAACATCGCACTGCAGGACGCTGTAGACCTCCTAGATGAAGCGCGAGACATTGCTTTGGCCAGAACCACGGTGTATCAACATGCACTGAGGAATTACCACAGCCGACGAATACGCAACCGATGCTTTAATGTTGGAGACATGGTACTTCGGCTGAAGCAAAAGAGACCCTCAAAACTCGAGTCTCCATGGGAAGGACCTTACATTGTCACTGAAGTGATACCAGGAGGAGCTTACAGACTCAAAAACCCAGCCTCGGGAAAAGATGTTGGGAACCCATGGAACATTGCACACCTGCGACGGTTCTATACATAGGATATGTTTGCTTTTTGTTCAAACAGCCCTTAAGCTTGCTTTCGAGTTATGAATAAAAATTTTAATCATGTTTTCTGCCTTTTTCCTTCAATTCAGGCCATACCACCTGAACAGGTCGACTGCGGCCCTTACCCACGGCTCTTACTCCCATCGGGAGCGCTGGCACATGCAGTGTCATTAATTAAATACTCTCAACGGGAGCTAAGATTAGTGACACACAAAAACAACCAATCCAAGCCTCGAATAATATACGTGAGTGCTGCAGTCGATGGTTACATTAACACAAAATAAGGCTCAAACCGGTGCACCGCGTGACGAAGTCAACGGGTCACGCCCTTACAAAACTTACATATAGGCTTCGCAATAACGTTGCACAATCCAACGAAGCCGTCGAGAGAGCAGGTTGAACTGATCACTCAGCCGCCTTCGACAATAAAAATATCAATCAAACTAACATAGCGTACAACGTATGCAGTAACTTTATATAAAACAAACTTATGCAGGTATAAAGCTATTACATTCATGATCCGGCTCCCTGGTCCCAATGGGCTTTTAGGTCCTTCTCAAGGCATGACTCCATCCGAGAAACAATGGTGTAAGCTGGACCCCTAGCAGCATCATAATATTGGCCCAAACTCCTTTCAGTGCTTGCTACGGCTCCTAAATCAAAAGATGGGTGGCACGCCAATACCGAAGCAAAAGCAAGTTCGGCACCTGCTTTCCGCACCAACTCGAATCCTTTCGGGAGACTTGAACCGGGTGAACAGGGCAGATAAAGTTTCGGGTGCTTGGTCCAGAGGAAACAAAGTCTTCCAAACCAGCGTCAGAAGGGCATGAAATTTATCGAAATAGTAATGCACCTTTTCTGCCCGATGCTCAAATTCAGCCTTCGGACGATGCGACCATAAATCATGCTTCGGGTGACCAACATCAGTCATTGCCTCAACTTTTTCATGGATCCTCTTGTCCTCCTCAGATTTATCATGGGATGCGACTGAAAAGGAACAAATAAGCAGGTTGGAAAGCATCCAGATTATGTCAGAAATCATAAGAGTTGGCACTTACAGCCCAGACTTTCGGTAGCAACGCGAAGGCGATCAAGGGCGTGTTGTTCGACGGCAGTCGCTATCTCACTCTTTTTCTTCAACAACGCCGCCATCGCGTGGAGAGAAGTGATATCTTTGCTCAGACGAGATATTTGGTCACGTAAAGAGCGAACAAGGACGGATTCATCACTAGTTGAAGGATTTTAAAGAAGTTCCGCACGGGAAGAAGATGAAGGAATCTGCAGTACAATTTTCGATTCAGAAAGGCATTAACATAAAACTCCCATCGGGAGCACTGGCATATATGTTACATCCAAAAGGTTGTTCAAACTGGCAACAGAGCCAAATAAACAGGACTTAGTCAACGATTGGTCTTATGTACAACTAATAAAGCGACAAGTTTAAGGATGCGCCGACGATGGGCCAGGGGCAGCTTCAGGAGTAGACTTGGCTTGTGCTTCATCTACCAACTTCAGCAGTCGATTGTCGCAAGTTATTGCCGTTGCTTTAAAGGGTTCAAGGTCGACTAAGTGGTTGTCGTCATCCACGGGCAACACGTTAGATAAATTTTCCAAGTCAGACTCCAGCCCATGACCCATTAGCAGTTGGAAAGTAAGAACCGCCCCGAATAATCGGGAACGGCGTTTCAGTACCTCCACAGGCTCGGAAGAGTCGACAAGAAAAGTGTCTGCCATTTCGCCAAGGGTCTTGTCCTGTTTTTCCTTTGGGAAGATCATCGAGTACAGCCTCGACAGGGCTCCTTTAGTTTTCTGCAGGAGTCCAAGGACTTAGACATTCGACTCAGCGGCAAGCGACAAAGCATCGGCTATAGAGTCCTCTCGAAGCTGGTGGCATCGGGTAACGGTTATATTGGCGGCCTCTGAAAGAAGGAAAGATCAATAACCAGAAAAGAAATATCAAAAAAAGAAAATCGACTAGAAGTTGTGTATTGCGAGTTTTACCCAATAAGCCTTTGATGGATTCACGGAGAACTCCTTCCTTTTTATCAATTGCAACCGCGGCCGCGCGCCTGGCGTCGTGCTCATCCTTCATCTGCTGCTTTAGCCTTGACACTTCTTCCTTCAACAAGGCGTTTTCCTTCTTAGCATCGGAGGCAAGCCTGTTAGCTTCCAATACTTGATCAGCCGAAGACTTGACAGTCTTCCGAAGGTGGGCGTTGTCAGCTTCCAGTCGAGTAAACTGCTCAGCAAAATCAGCCACAGCATCGACTGTGGCATAAATCGGCTGCGAGAGGAGGAAATCAAGAAATATTAGTCGGATGAGAAGCAAAAGAAAAATCAAGGCAATGTGGACATATTTACATGATCACGGGCAGCAGATGAGGTGGGAGCACTTCCAACAGGAATAACCCGTGACACAGGAATCTTTTCCACAGTCATTCGGGAGGGCGGCGTAGATTTGGCAGGAGAAGGCTTCGGATCCTGGGCTGATGCTTTTCTTCCAAGGGTCGATTTAGCCCTCTTTGTGAGAGGGACTTCATCGTCGTCGTCAGAACTATACATAAAGAATAAACAGTCAGCACGCACAATTACGAAGAATAAATTATGAAAGGATGTAAATGCTCACAAGTCCAGGTCGTCTTCGAGAGCAAAGAAACTCGTCGAGGTTGCCTTGGCAGAAGGAGGCAGAGCAGCTTCAACGGCGTCATTATCTTGTCCGCTAGGACTTGATTCGGCCGTAGTAATAAACTCGTCGTGTACTTGCTTTCTACGCCTGCTCCTGAGGAATGCATCATCCTCCGTAGCTTCTTCCTCTCGGACATCGCTGTCTTCAAGGGTATGTTGTGCATCTTCAGTCTCCTCGGAGTTGTCATTATCATCCTCTGGTTCTACACCACTTTCGAGTATAGGAGGATAACATTGAGCAACGGCGGGGACCTGTCAAAGTAAAAGTTTGTAAAGGCTCGGCAAGAAGAAAATATCGGCTGCGAGTGAAAACCAGTGCTGGAGTACCTCAGCCGGAAGATGCTGGGAATCGTAGGGGGAACGAGCCGACACCAGGACAATATTGTCCTTTGCATTGAGGCATGTCAGGCGACGGACTTCGTCCCGTAGGTCATCAGCCGAAAGGTCGACAGAGCTGACCCTAGACTCATCGTCTTTGCCTGTGTAAAGCCACAGCTGGTGGGGGCGAGACATCAGCGGTTGCACTCGACGTTGTAGGAACACTGAGACTACCTCAGTGCCGCACATCGTCAAGCCTCCCGTATTCCTCAGAGTGACGACTTGGTCAAACAATTTGTCGGCTATCACCCTTTCTTAAGGAGAAAGGGCGCTTTGCCAAGACTTCTTCGGCTTGGCCACCAGCTTGTCTTCAAAAGGGGGAAGGTTCGGGTGCTTCCCGGAAACCGTAGGGTCTCGCAGGTAGAACCACTTGTTGCGCCACCCCTGAACCGATTCTTTCATCGGATAGTCGAGGTAATCGACATCTTGCCTGACAATGAAGCCGACGCCGCCCACGATAGGGGGGCCGTTGCTGTCGTTGTGACGCTTCACGTAGAAGATCTTCCTCCAAAGACCCCAGTGGGGGTCAATGCCAAGAAAAGCCTCGCAAACCGTGATGAAGATGGAGAGGTGAAGAATGGAGTTCGGGGTCAGCTGCAAAAGCTGGATCCCATAGAAGAAGAGAAGAGATCGAAGGAACTCGTGGGCTGGAAGAGAAAGACCACGGAAAAGAAAGGCGACGAACATAACAGTGAAGCCCTTTGGGGGCTTTGGGCGAGTAACCACACCTGGAAGACGAATGTCCTCATCAGATGTGGAGATGAAGCCAAGGTTACACAGCTTGTTGATATCGCGGCTGGAGATGGCGGAGGCGCTCCAGTCACGACTGACTTTGGCCGCGTCCGAGGTGCTGGTGCCCTTCTTCTTGCCCATGACGCTGGAAGTTCTTGACGAGAGTACAGAGAGAGTAGGAAGAGGCAGGTGAAGAAGACGAGCAGTGAAAGGCGTAAAAGAGTAAAAACAGGGAAGACTCACTATTTATGTTGTAAAATGAGATGAGATCGTGGCCATAACTTCGCAAACATCGTGGGAAGCAGGTCAGATCTGGCTGTACACGTGGCGGTAAAGAGGAAAACGGAACCGGCGGCCCATTAAACCCACGACGCGCGAGGAGACGCCTCGGTCAGTGCGCGCATGCCGGTCACTCCCAAAAAACTGCCTGCGCAGAGCTAGGGTGGGCCCGTCAGGTCATGTCTTGTCAATCACACCACAGCAGCAACACGTCATCAGTATCATCATGAAGGGAATCAGAAGTAATCGAAGGAGAATAAACAATTTTCGGATATTCAGGCTTAAGTCTGCACCCGAACAAAAAGCATTCGTGTCCAGACTCGGGGGCTACTCCCATCGGGAGCGCTGACGCGCACCCGATAAAAAGAAGACGCACATTCGAATGACAAGTCTGCACCCGAACGTAGAGCATTCATGTCCAGACTCGGGGACTACTTCCATCGGGAGCACTGGTTGTGCACCCGATAAAAGTTTTTTGCACTCCAGGATCATGCCCGGGGACTTGATTCTGTGTAGGGTAGCGTTGTTTTGCCATCGTCAGTTAACCGACAAAAGTTGGGCGCGTTACTCATTATCCCTTGCATGAGTAAATGTATCAGATGATTTATGAAGACTTGTAGAAAACCTTCGGCAGAACAGAAATATTCGGGTGGTACAACTTGAGTCTATGCACGGATTGCAAGCATCCGCACATAGACTCGGGGGCTACTCCCATCTGCGCACCCGACAGAAGAAGAACAAGAACAAGCAAGGAGAAAGACATCAGGAGAAACCATGCTTTAGTCTCTACCGAACTATCTTCGGCTAGACACTCGGGGGCTACTGACGTGGGCATTACCCTTCGAGTAACCGACGTTGCCCTATCCCATATTTCCTGGTTGGAGGCCCATGAAGGCATTTGGAGGCGAAGCAGCCCATCAGGATGGCGCACTAGAAGATTCCTTGACGAGCAAGATGGAGAAGCAGCGAACAAGGAAGGATTAGATCTAAAACTACTGTAAACCTAGTCGTGCTCGGTTAGACCTCTTGAGACCTGGCCTCCTATATAAAGGCCAGGAGAGGGGCTGCCGAGGGGGACAATCAATCTTAGCAATCTTAGCTACCAAAAGATTAGAACTAGGTCGTCGTCAAGCTTAGCATCTCGACGAGATCACAGCCGAATTATTCGGCACCCCATTGTAACCTATTTTCCATCATAATCAAGAACAGACAAGCAGGACATAAGGGTTTTACCTCATCGAGGGCCCCGAACCTGGGTAAATCGCTCCCCCTGTGAACCGATGTCTCGTGTCCTTGCGGATTCCATCAAAAGCCCCTATCGGAGGGCATTGTACAAGCACCACGACAACCAGCTTGCTTTTTCTTGGAGGGTCGAGCGGCGGCGGCGGTCTCACCAGTGCCATCTGTTTGAGGAGTCCACATTTTGTGCTTGCAATCCTTGAAGATCTTCTGCTGAAACTTCGCATCAATGAGCACTTGGATGTATGGTGCATATGGGAAGGTCCTATCTTGCAAATAAGAGGCAAGGCGGATTTGTTCGTAAAGAAAATCTGCCAAATCAAACCTCTCGTTACCATTAGTGTGCATCCGAACCAATAGGTCTATGGCAAAGTTCCTCACCTTCTCCCTATCACCAATCTTAGGAACTAGCACCATGTTGATGACCTTGTGCATGAAAGGATACAGTGGCACAAGTAGAGATGTGCTCTGTGCATTGTCTACGGTAACAACAGCATTCGCACGACGAAGAGGGGCAAGAGCAACACCGGTCATTGAGTCACATGTGTCCGATCTGGCATGGATCTTATAGAGATTTTCATCCGTATGAATATTGAGTAGGCGGGCAAACTCTTCGAAGGTGACACTCAACTGCGTCCCTTCGGTACTCCATACAAGTGACCTGTCATCATCCGGAACAAACCGACACGTGGCATAGAATTTCATTACAGCTTCTTCACTCTAGTCTCGAGAAAGAGTCAAAATGCCACGCAGCCCCATAACATCAATTATCTCCACACACCCTGGGAAGCTTGCACTGTTGGTATCAATGAACTCCATGTTGACTGATTTCTGAGGAAGGATAGCATGCTTCAGAATTATGCTTTCATAGATATCTTGGTGCACACGAGACCAAAACCTTGGATCAGTAGCATTCTTTCTTTGCGCAAAACAATCAGCTTTCCTTGCAAGAATGTAATCCTTCCTCGACATTTTCTTGTAGTCTTGCAACTTGTAGTTTTTGGGGTGTTTTGGCCTTCTTTTCTCCTTGACTAGGCCAGTACGCATGGGCAATCCACGAGCAGGAGCAGGAGCACGAGACTGAACAGGAGCACGAGCACGAGAACCAGCCGGCTTCTTAGTTGTTGTGTTGCGGCTGGAATACCGACGTTTCTGAACTGCCTCAAGATGAACCGGATCCTCATCATCATCCTCATCCTCATCCTCATCCTCTTGCTCTTCCTCTTCCTCTTCCTCACTTCCACCGTCATCCACGTCCTTACTGACATCCTCATCCTCTTCCGAACTCTCAACCTCAACATCTTCGTCAATTGTACCACTTCCACCCTGTCCTTCATCACCAATAACCGGACGCTTGCGGGGTCGACCTCTTTCTTCACTATCCGAGCTGTCACCACGACGAGTATCTACATTTCAACAAAAGTCTAAATGTAAGGCAGTAAATATGATACATCATATAGTATAGTTCATAGTAAAAGAGTTAAGTTTGTTTGTCCGGCCAAGGCGCCGGACAGTCCGCAGGAGCAGCCCGGACAGGCCGCAAGAGCCGCCCGGACAGTCCGGCCATGGTAGATTTAATCCCCTGGAACAGGCCGGACATGTCGCCGGACTGGCCGGCAATCGAGCTTGTTTGTCCGGCCAAGGCGCCGGACAGGCCGCAAGAGCCGCCCGGACAGGCCGGCCATGGTAGATTTAAGCCCCTGGAACAGGCCGGACATGTCGCCGGACTGGCCGGCAATCGAGATTGTTTGTCCGGCCAAGGCGCCGGACAGGCATCAATAATCGCCCGGACAGGCCGGTCGGATGGTTTTAAGTTATATGCGCTACTCTATGTACCCTAACAAGTGATGAATAATGTCGGCCAAATTAGAAATGTACCCTAACAAGTGATGAATAATTTTTCAAGCTAACAATGAGGCCTTGATGCAAATGTCACCGCGACACCGCCGCCATCGACAAAAAGTCTTCCGATCGCCGCCTTGCTTCGAAGCGAGGTGCATGACCCGCCGTGGCGAGCCACTCCGACGAGTGCCATCGAAACCACCCACGTCGCGTCCAAGTTCTGCACCATCTACAACTTGGAAGCATCCTACAACGTATTACAACCCTAAGGTTCATCAATGTGGCAGGTAGATTAATGGTAGAGTTCTGCAATAGTACAAGTTCTTCAATCCTTTGCGTATGTAGATCATAGTAATCTGTAAACAATGGCGAAAATAGGGTATTAGGGTTCAGACTAGGGTTCATCAATGTCATACGGATCTACCAGACAGTCTGGGTCTGCACGACCAGCCTGACCGTTGCTCACCACGACGGCCAGTCCGTTGAGCTCCCGACAGGGCTGTCCGTTCCCCTACACGGCAGCCAGTCCGTCAATCTCTCCGGCAAGTCCGGCGCTTGTACCGGACAGTCCGGGATTTCTAAGCCGGCCTGTCCGTTGCTGTTTCGGCCTATCCGGAGCTTTGGCCGGCATGTCCGGTAATGGCGATGTATTACCAATCCTGCCGTATTTAAGTAGTCTAAGATATTATTCTATTGAGACAGTATTACTTATATTTCCATGTCTTCAGTACTTAAAATTCATGAATCAGTTGGGATGCTTATATTTAATTATACACCGCTCCCGCATCAGCTTTTTCTAGTCCCATAATTTTTTTCCTGTTACACCCGTAGTATCACCACCGAAAAGTACAATTTTTTTTGTTAAATCGACACCTTAAACACAATTGCCAATTTCTAATTGCTAAATAATCATGTATGTTATCTACAGGATGGAAGAAGTTGACGAAGTTCCTTGCTCGGTTGAAAAATGGTGCAGCTTTGTTGATATGTTGTCAAACGAACAACGAGGTGTACTTTTTGGATCAGGTGTACATTGTATGCTCGACATGCCAAGGATAAAGATGCGGCAGTCTGTGCTGAAGTTTCTAGTGCAAGCTTTTGATCTTGAAACAAGTACATTTGGGTTAAATGAGGGAAAGGACCATATTTCCCTAGGAGGAAAAGAAATCTACGCATTATTTGGTTTAGAAGACAAAGGTTTGAACGCTGTGGCCATAATTGCTCAAGAAGGCAAAGAAGCGCAGGGACGGATACCACCTGAGTGGCTCGATCCGTCAACGGAGAATCTCTTAATTGATGATTTAATATTGGATGTTGAGCTTCGTGGTGCCTCGGATGACGATTTTGTACGCAAGGCCATGATGGTGCTTCTCGCCACAGTAATTGCACCGTACTCTAATACGGTAATTTCGAAGCCGATGTATGCATTGGTAGAAGACCTCGATCGAGCTAGGAAGATAAACTGGAACTCATTCACTCTTGAGTACACCTTGGAGGGCATAAGGCGGTGTAAAGGTGGACGCGTAATGAGGCAGTGGCCAAAAGGAAACATGGCGGCGTTACAGGTAAATCGTAATATTTCTTAGTCAGGTAATATTTAACTGCAGTTTTTTGGTCACAACTATTTCTTACTCATTCTTAACATCTTTTCTTCTGTAGTACATGTATTGGGAGAAGGTGCAACCTCCTGGTGCACCAGCCTTTAACCCATTGGTATGTATGTACCCATTGATGAAGAACTGGACCGAAGTAGAAGGGAAGAAGAGAGACGCCTCCGACGCGCAATATGGCCGTGGGAAGGGAAATGTAAACAATTTTTTCTTGTTCATATTTGTTTCAGCAGCTCATATTTAACAACAATAAATAATTTGATTTTGTAACATGCAGATTGACAACGATATTACTACGGAGCATAGACTCTCAAAAATAAACACAGCAAATAGTGTTGGGAGAAAAACATCTGTTTCAAGGAAGGCCACAAAAACTCCTGCGAAAAACCCCCCTTACATAGAGCAAATTTTGGAAAGGGTTAATCGCATGGCTGGGGAGCTTACTCTTGTCCGTAAGTAGATTGCAACTATAGCAGACTTATGCGCAGAGGTAAAAACGTAGCTGAGTTTAATTATGCACGCATCATTCATTTTGGACCCGCCATGACACATTTATTTTTTTGGATTGCAGAGAGTTATTGCAAAGTTAAATCAGGAGGGGATCATTTATAAACGTGAGAACAAAGGCACGTCTGAAGGGGACAAGGAAAGCGAGAGCAGCCAGAAGGGAGTTTATCAATCAAAGTACTTCACATTAGTTCAGAAGCACGAGGATGCTGACGACGAGGATGTTGACGAGGACGAGCTAGACAATGCAAATGGCAGCACACCTGCACCACCTGTTGCACGCAAATTAATGACCGATGATCCTCAACCATCTGTACTGTTTAATTGCAGCAAGGGTGACAAAAAAGATCCTATCGAAATTACAAATGATGTTCCCGCTCGATCGTCATCCTCATTATCGTCTTGAGCATTTGTATCTGCAAAGCCAAATGAACCTCAGAAGCGGAAGCGCATGCCATCCGCAAAGGTCCGGTCCCCTTACTTGTCTGAAAAAATGGCAAACAAGCGTCAATTCCGAGATGACAAAAATTATGAGGGTAAGTTTGTTCGTGTCACATGCAAATTTCTTAACGACCTTTGCATATCACTAACCGCAGTTCACCCGTTACTTGTTCGTTGCAGGTAACTTCCATTCACTAGATGCACTACTTCAGGTAAATGATTTGACTGAAGATCACGTCGAAGCTGCCGTGTTACTTGTAAAAGAACTATCAAAGTGCTCCCGACGCCGCAACAAAAAAGATTACAGTTCTGAAGGACTCGTGCTGACTGCCCACCATGTTGCACCTATTATAACCCATGACTGGTTGATGGGCGATGTAAAAACAATTTTTTTATCCCTGTTGTATTACATAATAACTTTCTTGATTGAAGGGCTAATTAGTTGTGTGTACCAATAAATTTTGCAGGTCATCAATGCTTATGTGCGACACTTGTCTCATCGTGTTCCAGATGATCGTGTCCTGTCCACCACATGGAGGTCGACGCATCTCATAGAAGGGAGGACGAGGGGTAGAGATTATTTCCCACCCGGCCACCACCAGATCGAAATAGAGAAGAATCGAGCCATTCACAGATGCATGGACGAGTATTTCCATAAACCGAAGGTACAAGCACATGCAATGCAATGGTGTACATAATTCATTCAGTGTATATTGAAACATACTTACATATTTTTATTGCAGTACTATCTCGCTGTAAACGTTAATGGCAATCATTGGGTCACCGTCGTGATGCATGTACCCAAGAAGGAATTTCAAGTATTAGATTCCCTCTATGTTCTTCGCAGTTACATACATATCATTGAAGCATTGGTATGTTTTCATACTACTTTACTGTGTCATAAGTATTTTGTTAAAATATTAATCATTACTTAATCTTAACTACTCGTTTTACTTCAGAGAACCGAACTTGCTTATGACATAGCAAAAGCAGATCATGGTTTTCCTGATCCTTCAAACTAGCCTATAAAACAATACAAAATGCCAAGACAAAAGGATGGGTGAGTACATGGTGCAACTAATTTTCATCTATATTAATATACAATGCAATGTTACTTACTGTTTTTTGCTTGTCTTGTATTATGACAGAAACTCATGTGGACTTTGGGTCCTAAAATGTTTGGAAGAATGAGATGGAGATGAATTTAGAACCACTATTACACAGGTAGGTAAAACAAAATTCTACTTACATGATGAACTAGCAGCACATGTCATAACATGTTCTCTTAATTTATTTTTGCAGACACTCGTTGACTCTACCAGAGAAGTTATGGTCGGTGAAATAATTTTTTCACCTAGTAACGAGCTGGATAGGGTCAAAGATAAACTACTCAACCCCAATGGCGAGGAAGATGATGCTTAGGTCCAAGGTCTAGTGGATATGGTCGGATTTTCGTCCCGTAGAAGGTTTCCCGGCGGTGTTCAAGACTTTGTTCATTTTATATTCTATTTTCAGTTAGCTGTGTAATGACTTGGAAACTATACTTTACAATACCTATTTGCGTCATATGGAATACCATACTTTGTGGAATATGTATGCAATCATCAAGTGCCGGATAGTCTCACTATTGTCCGTGGACATCACTATAATCTTTATTGCGCAGAATTTGTTGTCAAACTTTTGCAAACAATCCGTTAACACCTTTGCGGATGATAATAACTTGGTATGAAAAGCTTTATCTCGAAATACTTCAGGTGCAGGAATTTACCCAAAACCAATTATGTATTGACTTTCTGAAAAATAATACCCAAAGATTAGAACTTATTAATAGCTTAGGTCAACAAATTACTGAACTGGTACAAAAGGGATAACACTAGCCTCATAAAGTGAGTTCACAAAAAGCGTTTCGACATTTGGCGCAATGGATAAAAGTTTGGTACTTGTCATCTGCATTTTTCTTGGTGGTGTTAATTCATTGCCGGACAGACAGGCTAAGGATTCCGGTCAGGCCGACAGAAGCTGCTGCCTGTAAGTCTTCTCCCCGGACATGCTGGTGGCCGTGGCCGGCCAGACCGGAATGCAGTGCCAAAAGCCTTCGAATATTCGTTAATTATTTTCCGGCCTGGCTGGTTCTCTACGCCGGTCAGGCCGACAAAAGATGCGTACAAAAATTCCTCGACCGGACAGGCTGGCCCGTCTGGCCAGACAGGCCGCTAGAATTGGCAAATGCCTCTGGAAATTTGATGTTCCTCCGGAACAACATTACCGGACTGTTTGGTGTATATGCCAGACAGTCGGACCGGTCGATCACGTAAACGGCGCCCCGGACAGTCCGTCCCTATGAACTGGATGTCCGCCGCATCTGGACTGTCCGGCTAGGTCCTGACCGGACTGTCCGGTGTCTCCGATCTGCCATGGCCGGCCGGCGCCCACCACGATGGTGCACAGCCCACGATGATCCGCCAAACTCGCCGTGGGCCCACAACTGTGTCGTACTTGTATCTCGTATAATTAACTAATTGAATTGGGCTATACGAATTTTGTACGGTGCCACGTATCGGTATTTTATACTAATAACGAAGGGGTATCGAGCGATCGTAACCGTTCTTGTGTTTGAGCCCGCTTAAGCCCAAACTAAGTTTGAGGGCCTTATGATTGTTCATGTTGAACGATAGAATTAAAGATTATATTTGCCCAGCTCTTGCCGAACTATAAATTGTTTTCCCTGCTGTGCCACCTTTTATGAGCTTCCATGTTTTTTACGCATACTAGCTTTTTTTTATACAACAAGCGCTCACGTCCACGAGTTACAAATCTACTCAATTATTATTAAGAAGCGGGATTCGTATAAATTTTGGTACTCGGGCAGAAAAGAACTGGCGTACCAACCATACGGTCATCAACAAGAGCACAACGTACAATACAAGGCTAGTACACGGGGGAAAGTCAGTTCTAGCGGATCCGGTAACTACCGGTGTCTCCTCCTCCAATCAGCTGACGCCACGTTCTAAGACATCCCAACGTATTCTCATGTATGGGTTCTTTAGACTGCTCATAGTGGGAGTAACATAGCTAGTAACATCACACACCCCAAAGCATTTTGGTGACATGGCATGGTACTAAATGAAGAAAGAGAGTGAGGTGATAACTAGCTATCTTACTATAACATCACACTTCTCAAGACAAGATGATCTAATAAATATAGCATGCATGATACCACATATAAGTAACTATCCACTATGGAGGTAGTAACATAAGGTAGTAACATGCACCATGTTACTACTATAGGTTACTCCCCACTATGACTAGTCTTACTGCGTTGTGTTTCAGCGCGTATACTCATTCATGTCTGGGGCCCAGCTACCATGCTGGTGCTGTGCAACAATCAACCCACGATGCTCCCCCGAATTCTCTCTCTTCAATTATTTTCATTCATTCCACCACGGTAAAATCTCTCCTAAATTAACAACTTACTTCTGTACTTATTCTACTAATGCACGACACTAACTCCGATGGATGGTTCTTACTGATTTTAATTAGGCTCAGTTTCTATAATTTTTAACCATGTTTCAAATATTGTATCAGTTTTAAAATAAATGACAAATATTCCTACGAAATATCAAGTCACAATTTCCTATTTTCGTAAGTTCATAGAAGTTCCATATAATATTACCATATACTCCAATCATCTTACATTGTTTTCATAAAAGTTTTAGTTCATGATAATTTTTAAGAAAATAAGCTCCTTTTTTCGCACATATTCCTGTTTTATTTTTTTTTCACACAAATATGATTCACATATATTATAGTTCACTACTAGAAAACAGGCTATCAGTGGCGCACCACTTTTTGCCATCAGTGGCGCGCTAGTGGTGCGCCGGGCGCACTAGTGGTGCGCCACTACTATCACGCCACTGCTAACAGTTAGTAGTGGCGCACCACTCATGCGCAAGTAGCAATGGCGCATGGTTGTTGTGGTGCGCCTGTTGTGGGTATACTTTATGGGTATATCAACGACATGGCCTAGATCCGGCAAGCCCGGGTGGCCCACAGACGGTGATGGTGGCATGGGGCCCATCGGGCGGCCCAGTGCTGTTGATCAAGAAGGATGAAGTCCAGCCCAGGAACAGGAGCCGGATCCTAACCGACCTACGAAGGAGGCCGGATCCGTGGAGGCCCATAAAGTATCCGGATCCGGTACGGCCATAAGGAAGGCGGATCCTTGACGTACACGGCAAGATATTGTACCGTAGTTAGGCAACTTGTATTCCGGCTAGGACTCTCCATGTAAACCCTAGATCCGTGCGCCTTTATAAGCCGGATCCCGGGAGCCCTAGAGGCACAACCACAACCATTGTAATAACGCGCAAGCGCCCAGATAATTCCAGACAAGCGCGTAGGCCACGTCATCGTGCGGGTGTTCGAAGCTGGGTAACTCGCGTACCACCGTCCCGTGTGCACTCCGCCCTATGGCCCCTACTTCTTCTCCCCCTCGTGAGGATCCCTCCTCCGAGGTACCGTCGAATAGGCAACGACGGTTGGCGCCCACCGTGGGGCCCGCGGCGTCGGAGGCCGGAACCGGGAGGGCTCCGCCATGGGAAGCTACGACGACTCGATCGCTGTGGGGCGCGTACTCTACGCCGAATTTTCCGATCGTCCGTCCGGACGACTGGATTCCGGCTAGAACAAACCCCGTCAAGCTCTCCATCGTCCCAATCGGCATCCACATCTTCATCGGCGAGACCGTCGATTCCGACGGAAACGTAAGTGACGTCCGCCGCTGAGCTGGACGCCGTCGCGAAGATCCGATCTGAGTCGCAGGAGCTTCTTAAGGAAGGTTCCGCCTTAGATCGGAAAAATCAAAACCCACCCAATCCGCCCCTGAGCGGAGAAACGGTGGAAGACCAATGCAGTCCGCTGGGTCTCCCAGTGTTAGAGAAGCAAAGGTGTCACTTCGTGCACTTCTTGGCCCATACCGCAGGAGACGCCCTACACCAGGACGGGCGGATCCTTTGCGGGTTGAGGCACCCGGAAACAACGTAGCTCCGGATCTGCCGGAAGCATCGGAGACAGCGACGCTCCGGGACAAGAGGAAGCCGGAAACCTGAGGAATCAATCCTCGGTAACCTAAGCGCAAATTCCGATGATGCCTCCTCAATAGGCACGAAGAGTACAATCGCTTGACAAAGGAGCTCGCAATAGGGAAAGAAGATGACGGCGCTTCATCCATGAATACAGAGGAATTCAACCGCAAGCTCGAGGAACTCGGAGGCGGTGAGCAAGCTGAAGTGGAATCCGCCCAGCCGATGCAGGTTCTAGCAACCGTGGCACCGGATCAGCCGGACACGGAAGACGAAGCCTCCAACTCCAGCCCAGGACCATCCAACGTGAGGCCTCCCTTAGGACCGCAACCACGAAAGGATGTCCTGTCACCGAAGAGATGGTCGAGCAGGCGCGCATGGATTTAGTGGCGAAGTCGATATCCTCAACAAGCCAATAACTCCTGAGGAAGCTGCAGATCCGGAGGCCTTAGAAGCCAGAAGACAGGAGATGCTAGCGACAGCTCAGAAGTTCGCCAAGACCGCTGCCGCCATGCTGGAAGAAAGAACTCTAGCGGCAAACTTCGTGGACTACTCCCTAAAAAAGGATCGCGAAGTCGACGAGATGATGGCGACAGCCAAGGACTCCGAAAGGAGTGGGAGAAAAGGTTAGCCGCTCAGCAGGCGGAGGCTGATAGAATCGCTCGTGAAGCCATCCCTCCCCGCAGGATTACCTTTGCAACACCCACAGAACAACAGCCGCTCGCAACCCCAAAGGATAACATGAAGAAGGCTGCGGAGATGAAAAAGAAGGACGAGGAGATTGACATCAACTACGTCCGGAAGCTCGTTGCCTCGCAATGCAGCAACAGAGCAAGGCAGACACTTCGCGCAGGTTAGCATCCAATCCGGAGCAATGCATATCTACCGCGCAGAAGGACGCCATAGCAAGTCAAAACCGTGATGGAGAGTTGCGCACCGGATCTACGGAGCGCAGGAGGAAAGTCAGAGACCATCCAAATCCAATCCCCATACCATCGGATTCAACTCCGAAAAACCCGGCAAAGGGAAAGGATGCGATGTATACTGGCAGAGACAAGTACCGTGTTCCATCACCGCCACCCCGAGCTTCGCGTCCTCCGCTACCCCCTCGACGTCGCAGTCCTGCCGGAAACCCCAGGCCCCATGGGCCAGGTGGAATCAACATCCGCGACAATATGCCGCCTCCTAGAGACAGGAGCAGGGAGCGTACGCCGGAACCACGCGAAGCCGGAATCAAGACCGCGAGCCCGAGCCTCGTCGGAATCAAGAACGCGACCCGAGCCTCGCAGAAGCCAGGACGCGATCCGGAACCAAGGAGGAGCCGGAACGATGAGTATGCACCTGAGCCACGCAGGAGCCGGAACGACGGAGGCGACCACCATCAAGAGGAAAGGAGCCAAGCCGGAGCCAGCCGCGGGAGCCACGCCGGAATCTGAAGGCGGAAGAACATCTTCGAGGCCCCCTCGCAGATCTCCCTCGCCACCACCCGGTGGAGGCGGAGGTGGAGGCGGAGCGGAGGCCGGAGATCTCGTTCCCGCTCAAAATCACCCGGTGGTGCCCCCGTGATGCCCGGGATCGCCTCAACGAGTACAGATCCGACTACATCGGTCCAAGGTGCTTTGGCCAGATGATCCGAGAGGAACCAAAGCCAAGAAGCTTGAACCTTAAGCTACCAGGAAACCTGAAGCATTATGATGGCAGCGAGAGGCCGGATACCTGGATTGAGGATTACTACAATGCAGTAACCTTCGCCGGAGGAACCCCGAATATAGCCTGCCGCATGCTCCAGTTGTACCTTATTGGTCCAGCTCGTGTTTGGCTCAGTGACCTTGAGGAGAACACCATCTTTTGCTGGTTGGACCTGAAGAAGGCTTTCGAGAACCACTTCAGGGGTACCTACAAGAGACCGGCCACCACCAGCGATCTTCAAGCTTGCATCCAGAAGAAGGGTGAGACATCTAGGAGTTTCCTCACCCGATGGTTGGCAACCAGAAACGAGTGCGAGACGTAGATAACCGCACAGCAATGCACGCCTTCATTGGTGGGTTGCAGCGTGGGGGGCTGCTGCGCCACAAGCTTACCTGGTGAATGCAAACAAGCTCACTCTTGATGAGATGATAAACATCGCCAGCGATCATACTGCCGCCGATGACGACGCAGGCGGAGATCTCGCAACTACAGCCATACCCCACCAACGGAAGAAAAACCGTGATAACGGCGTCGGCAACACAACAAGCGGAAGAACCCCCGAAGACCAAAAGGCGGAGGATCCGACATGGTAGCCATGACGTTCCAACGCGGAGGTCCAGGAGGCGGAAGAGGCCGCGGCGTGGAGCGGAGCGCAGGGCCGGCGCGCGGCCGCGAGACCGCAGCCGGATCCCGCGCCCCAAAACGTACGAAGAATACAGGGATATGCCGTGCCGGCCCATCCGGATCCGGCTACGGGCAAATCCACCCATACCAATCGCAACTGCAAGTGGGTCAACGATCTGAAGAACGACCGGAGGCAGGATACAAGCGAGCCCGGAAGCACCGCCCGCGCGGCAAAGGAGGCAAGGGCAAGAACAAGGACAAAGAGGAGGACAGTTCGAAGCCATGGATGAGGATGACGCTTCGCCGGAACCCAAGGAGGGTACCGCAGCCAACAAGTCCAACCCCTTTGGTAAGAAGAGTGTCGGAACTTACCACACCTTCCTCGGAACCCCATCGCGAAAAATCAGCGCTCCGGATCTTGAACGCCACAGCTCCGGCTGTGCCGTATGTCAAGTGGTCGGAGAAAGCTGCACTTTGACAGGTCGGATCACCCGGCCGTCATCCCCAAAGAATGCTACGCTCTGGTTGTGAGTCCCCGCATAGACGGGTATGACTTCTCCAAGTGTCTTATGGACGGAGGAGCTAGCCTGAACATCATGTACCTGGAGACCCTGGAGAAGATGAACCTCACCAAGGAACAGCTCAAACACAGCACCACTGAATTTCATGGTGTGGTTCCGGGTAAGAAGGCAAACTCTCTGGGCAGCATCAAACTTCCCGTGGCCTTCGGCAATGTGAACAACTACCGCGAAGAGATGATCACGTTCGAAGTGGTGCCCTTCAAAAGCTCCTACCACATGATCTTCGGCAGGCCCACCTACCACAAGTTCCACGCCAGAGCATGCTACATCTACAACAAGCTCAAGATTCCGGGTCCCAACGGTTGGATCACCGTGTCCGGAGACTACAAGAAAGCTAGGGACTGCGAGGAAGGCGAGGCCGCCTTAGCAGAATCCGTCATATCGGGAGAGGAGCTGCAAGGCTACAGAGCCGC
This sequence comes from Lolium multiflorum, assembly GCA_030979885.1. Taxonomy (NCBI): domain Eukaryota; kingdom Viridiplantae; phylum Streptophyta; class Magnoliopsida; order Poales; family Poaceae; genus Lolium; species Lolium multiflorum. The sequence goes on from CM061750.1 coordinate 168,313,978, forward strand.
GGTGGATCCGACGAGATGCAGACCACCAAGAAGCAGATCTCCGAACAGAAGACCTCGTTCAAGGCCGCGATAGAAACCAAGAAGCATGACCTCGTTGAAGGTGACAGCTCCAAGCAGGTTTCAGTCGGAGCCAACATGGACCCCAAATAGGAAAGCGCGCTCGAGTTCCTCGAGCTAACATGGATATCTTCGCATGGCAACCTTCGACATGTCCGGAGTACCAAGGGAACTCGCCGAGCACTACCTCAACATAAATCCGGGTGCAAAACCGGTGAAGCAAGCTATGCGACGCTTTGGAGACAAGAAGCGCCGCGCCATAGGAATGGAATTAGCAAAGCTACTAGAGGCAGGTTTTGTAGTAGAAGTTATCCATACTGATTGGGTCGCAAACCCCGTCCTTGTACCCAAAAAGAATTCTGAAATACTAAGAATGTGCATCGATTACTCCGGCGTGAATAAGCATTGTCCGAAAGATCCGTTCCCTTTGCCGCGCATTGACCAAGTCATTGATTCGACGGCAGGGCGGAACTTCTGTGTTTTCTTGACGCATATTCCGGGTACATCAGATCTTGATGAAGGAGTCTGACCAAAAGGCGACCTCTTTCATCACACCCTTTGGCACATACTGCTATGTTACCATGCCTTTTGGCTTGAAAAACGCGGTGCCACATACCAACGTACGATGCAGCGGTGCCTGAAGGACCAAATTGGCCGGAACGTGCACGCCTACGTCGACGACATCGCGGTCATGACCCGAAAGGGATCCGACCTGCTGAGCGACCTTAAGGAAACCTTTGATAATCTCCGACGGTACAAGATGATGTTGAATCCGCTGAAGTGCGTCTTTGGCGTACCAGCCGGAAAACTCCTTGGCTTCATTGTTTCCCACAGGGATCGAAGTTAACCCGGAAAAAATCAAGGCTATCCTGAACATCAAAAGGCCAACTTGTCTCAAAGATGTGCAACGATTAACTGGTTGCGTTGCGGCAATCAGTAGATTTGTTAGCCGTCTTGGCGAGAAAGCCCTACCTCTATACAAGCTGCTGAAGAAAACAGACAAATTTGTCGGGATGAGGCAGATGCACTTCAGGAGTTGAAGAACATACTCTCCTCCCCACCTATATTGGCAGCTCCAGCTGAGTCAGAGCCTATGCTCCTCTACATAGCGGCTACCAACAAAGTTATCAGCCTCGTAATCGTGGTGGTGCGAAAGGAAGAAGGATTTGAGCACGGAGTCCAAAGGCCTGTCTATTACATTAGCGAAGTCCTGACGGAATCCAAGCAGAGATACCCTCACTTTCAGAAGCTAGCATACGGAGTTTTCCTAGGCAGCCGGAAGCTGAGACACTACTTCCAGGAGCACCCAATGACAGTGGTGAGCAAGGCTCCCCTGCAACAATCATCAACAACTCCGACGCAACAGGACGCGTAGCAAAATGGGGCATCGAGTTATCTGCCTTTGACATCAACTACGAAGCCCGAACTGCAATCAAGTCTCAAGTTCTAGCGGATTTCATCGCGGATTGGACTGAAGCACCGGAGGGCACGCCTGTGCCGGAACCTGAAGCTTGGGTCATGCACTTTGACGGATCCAAGCAACATCAAGGCTCGGGGGCTGGAGTTACCCTGAAGTCACCACCGTTCTGCGATTCACTTCGAAGCAACCAATAATATGGCGGAATACGAGGCTCTACTACACGGTGCGCATCGCTAAGGAAATTGGGATCAAGCACATCATATGCTGCGGAGATTCCGACTTGGTGGCACAACAAGTAGCCGGAACCTGGAACGCCAGAAACTCCGTCATGGCGGCTTACAGAGACGAAGTGGACGAGATCGCCAAGTGCTTCCTCGGATACGAAGTCAAGCACGTCAGGAGAGACGATAACACAGCACAGACATGCTGTCCAAGCTCGGATCCGGCGGGAAACCAATTCCGCAGGTGTTCCTTGAGCATCGAGTACCCTCAGTGGGTGCAAACCCGGAAAATCTCGATCGCAGTTTCTCCGGCTAAGGAAGTGATGGCAGTCATTCCGGCCTGGACTCAGCCGTTCTTGGATTACCTTATTGATCAAAAGTTGCCGGAGGACGAGGTCCACGCGCGACAGAGACGAGCAAGATCCTACACAATTGTTGATGGACAGCTCTACAAACGAAGTGCAAATGGGGTTTTTCTCAAATGCGTCTCTAGTCAAGATGGCATTGAAATCCTCGGAGAGATCCACGCAGGGGGATTGCGGGCATCATGCCGCCCCGATCCCTCGTTGCAAAAGCTTTTCGGTTAGGATTTTACTGGCTAACAGCTAAAGACGCGACAAGCTGGTGAAAACTTGCCGCGGTTGTCAGTACTACGCTACTCAACCAAATGCTCCAGCCCAAGAGCTGAGGACCATCCCTATCACCTAGCCGTTTGCGGTCTGGGGGCTCGATATGGTTGGTAAGTTAAAGAAATCATCTCTGGTGGTCATGAATACCTCCTGGTCGCTATTGACAAGTTCAGTAAGTGGATCGAGGCAAAGCCGGTGAGAAAAGCCGACGGTGCTACGGCACTAAAATTTGTTTGCAGCCTCGTGACGAGATTCGGCATCCCACACAGCATAATCACAGACAATGGCACAAACTTTGCGCGGGGAGAACTCAAGGATTACTGCGATGAAGTTGGGATCCGGCTTGACCTTGCGTCGTGGCTCATCCACAATCTAATGGTCAGGTCGAACGAGCCAATGGCCTTATACTAGCCGGAATCAAACCTCGCCTTGAAGAACCGCTGCGCCGCGCAGCGGAGCTTGGGCTGATGAGCTAGACTCTGTTCGTGGAGTTTACGAACTACCCCTTGGTCAACAGGGGTTTACTCCTTTCTTCCTGGTATACGGATCCGCTGTGCTCCCCACGACATCATCCATGATTCACCGCGAGTTTCCGCCTACAATGAAGAAACTGCTGACGAGGCTCGACAGCTATCTGTGGACCTGATCGAAGAAGCTCGGAATCTAGCTGACCAACGCTCCACCATTTACCAGAAGCTCCGACGCTATCATAGCCGTCGAGTTCGGAACCGCTCGTTCATGGTCGGAGACTTAGTCCTCCGCCTTCGCCAGGTGAAAGATCACAAGTTGCAAACTCCATGGGAAGGACCTTTTGTCATCAGCAAAGTACTACACAACGGATCCTACTATCTCATTGATTTCCGGGAACTAAAGGATAGACCTGCCAACTGGCATCGGAAACGAAAACGAGAAGATCCGGGTGACATATATGATGAAACAGATCGTCCCTGGAACATAGCACAGCTACGTCCTTTCCACACTTAGCGCTTTACGCATTACATACCTTGTAATATCTATGATACATGATCAATGAAATAAAGCTTTTGGTTCACTCTTAGAGTCATTTACCTCCTTTAATTTTTCATTTCTGGATCGTGTATGTTTTTCCGACTAAAACCGCAGAGCTGGATCTTTCCGCCTAGGCGTGTATGAAAGTTGTGATTTTCAAAATCGTCCCTTAGGACGTAAGCTTAAGTTTTCTGGCGGAAATTTTTTCTGTTGCGAACCCATGGATTCCTGGTAGCGACTTCCGGCACTTGGGCTGGGGGCTTGTTTCCGCGGTTATTGACGGATTGCCATTGGGCTTCGTCGCCGCTGGCGTTTCCGGCTCGGGTTTTCCGGCTCGTGGAAGGTCAAATGGGCAAGCCGGAAATTATCAAACCAGCACTTGCTTTCAAGAAACAACACATGCAAATAATATAAAAACGGATAGCATGATAAGTATTTTCCACCCACGCATGCATGCTTGTTTCGTCCCTAACTACTTAAGAATTTAAGTTATGTTACAAACCCTCGCTGGGGCCAAAATGATGCATTGTTTTATCCCGCAGGACATAAACGTTTTCACTCCGCCTTGGACGGAGAAGCATTGCCCTCTGGATCTTTTCCTTTGGCGCCCTCGGCCGGAGACGACACATCTTCATCGCTCTCTTCATCTTCTCCGGAGGTTGCAGCGCTGGTCTTGGGTTCCTCTTGGGGAGCATCCTTGGAGCTGGTCCAGGTAAACTGGGTTCCAGATTCCGACGGGTTTCCGCGTCGCGCTCTTTTTGAAGTTCGTCTTCAAGGGGCTCGTCCGCTGGGAGAACCACCTTGTCGTAGAATTCCTCGTGACGGATCCTCCGTGCGATGCGGGTGTCATAGCCACTCACCGCATCAAGAAGCGCTCCGACATCTGCTGTCGGAGGAACACCAGAAGTTACCCGGTCCAGATCCATCTCCGGGTTATGCGCCAAGCACATGGTTAAAGTCATGGCAGCTGCGCCTCGGGCTGATGACGCTTGTAGATCTGTTACCAGCTCCGGAAGAATGTCCATCCGCTTGACTAGTTTGCGCAGACCGCAGGTGCGGCTCTTCTTCAGTGACAAGTTATGGCATATCTTCCGTGAAGCGGAGATAAGATCTTTGCAGTCATCGCCAGCAAGAGAAAGAACATCGTCCCGGGGAAATTTGTTCCGGCGCCTTTCAGGGTATCCAAGTGGCTCTGCACAAAAATACAAGAATAAACATTCAAGTTGAGCACAAGAGGTTATCCATCAAGAAAAGAAATTCCGAGTATACGTACCCAGGATATTTTCGGCCAGCAGGTCCCAGTGGTGCTCCGCGGTCTCCATATACTTCCGGAGTCCATTGAGCTCCTTTTGCTGCCTCTTGATGGTCTCGCTATCAGCATTACGCTTCAGCACGAATTCGCCCTTCTGATGAGCTCGGAGTTTTTCTCCGCCAGTTGCTTCTCGGCACGTTCCTTCTGCTGCTCCGCCTCCTTCAGCTTTATCTCCAACTCTTGGTATGAGGAGCGCAGGTTTTCCAGTTCGGAGGAGGTTGTCGCCAGGGAAGAAGACGCGCCTACAAGGAATCGAGTTAAAAACAGTTCAAAGTCGGAACGTGAACTAATAACAAGAAAGGTCGGAAACCAACCTTGGGCGTCCGCCAGCTGTTTGTTCAGTTCTGCATTTTTATCTTTGAGGGCTCGGATATTCTCCGCTTGGCCCAAGGTAACGCGGCGCTGCAGAGCAATATTCTTGTGTAGCTCATAGTGCACTGCTGTTCCTGTAAAAAACAAACAGAGCAGGAGTAAAAATTCCGCCTACAACATAGTGGTGTCCTTTGAAGCATTATTGCCGGAATCTTTCCGACATCATGCTTGGGGGCTACTGTGACATTTTTAAATCTTTCCAAAAGTGGCTGTACTCTAAAGCATCTAAGCGCTAACTAGTCCCTAGTTTCCGCCTACATGCTTGGGGGCTACTTGGAGTACCTTTTGTTTGCAGACAAGCTTGTCGAAGAATTCGCCGACACCCTTCTTAAACTCCTGGATTTCCGACGTAGCGGCGTCCGGTTTCCCCCAGGCATTGTTCAGCATGGCGTTGAGCAGATCTTGTTCAAGTTCCCATTTCTCTGTCTCCGTCAGCTTGTTGAAGAACTTGGTAGCATATGCCTTGGGGGTGGAGGTGAGGTCAGACGGATCTCCGAAGTTTTTCGGAAACACGACAACGTCGCCAGCACCGGCTCCGACCTTCTCGGAGGAAGTAACTTCAGCCTCTCCTTGGTCTTGAGTTTCTTCTTGGGCAGGGCCTTTGGCCTTAGGATCCTCTCCGCCCACCTTCTCGCTGCTGACCGGAATTATTTCCGGTGGAGTGTTTGCGGCAGGAGGGGGAGATTGATCCGCTTGAGGAGGAGATGGCGGTGGAGCAGTGTGGGAAGCGCTTGGCGGAGCTGGAGTTGCAGGACCAACAGCCGGAGATTTCTTCATAAATTTTGTGATGGGTTCTTGGCTGGTGGTCCGAGTGGCGGCGGTAGTCGGAGTTCTGCGAATAAATAAAAGAAGATTGCATAAGAAACAATTGCATCAAAGTGAATATGTACCATACACGGAAACTTACGGGGCGCCGGGGATGATGGGGCGCGTGTTTGCCTGCTGTGGAAATCATTTTCAAACGCTCCCGCTCCGCCTTCCTTGAGTCTAGCGGAGGGGCTTGACGATCTTGGGCTTCTTGGCGGAGGCCTCGCCGCTGGCTCCGGCTTCGAGCCGGAAGCTTTGCGCGGGGACGCTTCGTAGGTCGAGGAGCCGCCTTGCGGGTGCCTGCTCCTCTTCCTCCTCTTCGTCTTCCGGAACCTCCTCCGCCGTGTCGCCGCTGACGGGGACGCGAAGTATGGTGCGTAAGTTTTCCTCCGCCAATGTAGCGAGCTGGAGGGAAATATATCATATGTTAGTCAATATCCAAAAACCTGTGAAGTTTGAAGTAACGAAGGGAACAAAGCTTACCGGAGGACACTGGTTGTTCGTGTAAATGTCCTTGATCAGTTCCGGGATCGGTTGACCCCGGCCCACCTTCACCAGCGTCTTGAATCTCCTTTTAAGAGAATCAGCCGGAAGATCGTGGCGGGTAGCTCGGAGTTGGTCGTCCGCCCCGGTGTATGCGCAGATTAACCGCGCGTTATATCGTAGGGGCTGGATCCGCCGAGTGAACCAGCTCAGTGTAAGCTGGGTTCCGGTTAGCCCATCGTGGCCTAACCAGGAAATTCTCCGCGCTGCCTTCTCCAGGATGGGAGTTAGGGAAAGCGACGGGATGAAACTCCAGCTTGCGAGCTCTTCCGGAGGCTCGTTGTTGAATTTGGGGAGACCATCGTGGATCTCCGGAACTGACACATTCTTCTCGTAAAACCATCCGGCGTTCCAGTACCGGACGGATTCGTGCGAGTCGTGAGGAGGGTACATGCGGCCAGGTCGGAGCATGAAGGTCATGCTCCCACAGTTCAGCATAGCTTTGTCCTTCGTCTCTTTCTTCACTCGGAAGAAAAACTGCCATAGCTTGACGTCTGGCGGATTCCGAGATGCCCTTCGCAGAGAGTTGCGAAGTTGGAGAGCAGAAGGTAGGAGTTGGGGCAGATGTTGTGAGGTTGAAGTCCGTACGTGTTGAGGACGGAGAGGAAAAATTCCGAGCAAGGGAGCGATAATCCGCGTTCCACCCAAGCCTTAGTCATGACCACTTCTCCGGCTCCTGGCTTGGGACGACGGTGTCGCGTATGAAACTCCAGTGAGCGGAGATCATACCCTCGTTGAAGCTCTCTGAGCTCCGTATCGTGGTTTCGCAGGGCCACCATTGACCCCGCTCTCCTTCGCGGTTCCGGGCCTTAGAAGCTTTCTTGTTTTCCGTCTCCTGAACCTTGGCTGCCATTCTAGCCTGCCCTTGAAGTTCTTCTTCGATTTCTTGAGCGGTTGGGATCCGGCCTAACTTGGTGCTGGAAGATGCGGAAAAAGGTTGAGCCAGCCGGATGTCGGAAACATATGGTGGTAGATATGCAATGGGATCCGGACAGATTGGCTCTAATGAACTGGGATCCGGGCTATTCGGAGAACTACCAGTACAGTGCGAGTCGATCGGCATACTTCCGGCTGCACCCATGCAAAGTGTTTGAGTTACCGGAATCTACTCTACTTCTTCTTCTACAAGTCCGGTGCACGTACCGTCAATGGCGCGGCGAACCGGCGATGCTCCGGCGAGGACGAAGGTCGCCGAACTTGCTGAAAACCGGCCCGCGTGACCACGAATCGGCGGCGGGGGAGATTTCCCGGTCAACCGCGGCGATCTTGGGACGAGGGGAGGCTTGGAGCGACCTGGCGTGAAGTCTTCCGCGGCGGAGCTCGTCGGAGTTAAGATCTGGCGGGCGGCGCGGCGGGAGGAGGAAGATGAAGTGGTGAACGGGTGAAACGAATGAGGAGTTACCGCGCGTCGGGGTATTTATAGCCCTCGCGCGGAGATTCGCATTCCGGATCCTACGGCGGAAACTGAACGGTCTCACCGTTGGATGCATGACACGTGTCTTAGGTTAAAAGCGGTAAAATGACGTGGAGGTAACTTAACCGTGCGCTCCCGAAATTTCCGGCTAAAGGTTCGCATTTCCGAAAATTTAGCGCGGGAAGATAGGAAGTTGTGCGCGGGAAAAGTGCAAACTCCGTTACATTATCATTACTGAAGGGCATGTGGGTTTCCGGTTAAATGATATCGGAAACGAGTAAGTTTGGAAGCTCTTCAAGATTCTCTTCGGTTCCGAGTTATATGAAGACGGAAGAATGATGAATCCCGGAGAACTTCGGGGCCTGTTGTGGGTATACTTTATGGGTATATCAACGACATGGCCTAGATCCGGCAAGCCCGGGTGGCCCACAGACGGTGATGGTGGCATGGGGCCCATCGGGCGGCCCGTTGTTGATCAAGAAGGATGAAGTCCAGCCCAGGAACCGGAGCCGGATCCTAACCGACCTACGAAGGAGGCCGGATCCGTGGAGGCCCATAAAGTATCCGGATCCGGTACGGCCATAAGGAAGGCGGATCCTTGACGTACACGGCAAGATATTGTACCGTAGTTAGGCAACTTGTATTCCGGCTAGGACTCTCCATGTAAACCCTAGATCCGTGCGCCTTTATAAGCCGGATCCTGGGGCCCTAGAGGCACAACCACAACCATTGTAATAACGCGCAAGCGCCCAGATAATTCAGGACAAGGAGCAGTAGGCCTGTCATCGTGCGGTGTTCCGAAGCTGGGTAACTCGCGTACCACCGTCCCGTGTGCACTCCGCCCTATGGCCCCTACTTCTTCTCCCCCTCGTGAGGATCCCTCCTCCGAGGTACCGTCGAATAGGCAACGACAGCGCCACTAGTATTTTCATAGCAGTGGGGGCACCTATTTTTGGTGCGCCACTGCTAACAGTTAGTAGTGGCGCACCACTCATGCGCCATTGCTAACTCAAGTAGCAATGGCGCATGGTTGTTGTGGTGCGCCACTAGTATTTTCATAGCAGTGGAGCACCACTAGAGGGGTGCGCCACTACTAGTGATCTTACGGCTAGGCCTTTTTCTAGTAGTGGTTTATTTAAATAATTTCAGTACATTTAAAATATGTCCAAATTTTTGTGAGCAACTCAAATTGTATGATCAATATATTTTTCTAAGTATGGGATCAGTAACGTCTTGATACCAAAGAAATATGGCACATATTATATATATATATATATTTTTTTTTATTTACTAAAATTTGAGTCATACCAAAAATGATCTAATTAAATTTCAGAACAATTATATAGATATTTTAAAATCATGCTTTGTATAATCTCTTAAATAATAAATAGAAATTCAGTTCGTTCTTGTCACAAATAATCCAAAATCTATTTTTTCACACAAATCTGATTCACACATATTCTAGTTGTATTTATTTTTTCAAAAAGTTTCAGTTTATTTCAGATTTTTCGTTAATATGTTCAAAAATTTGTGAGCAAACATATATGGGTTATTTTTGCTCTAAGTATGGGTTTGTCTTAAGTAACATCTTGGCATCAAAGAAATATGGCACAACGATTTTTTCTCTACTGAAATAATTTCTCAATCTGGGATTTTTCTGTTGGATTTTAACAAGGATTTCTGAATTGGGGCATTACAAAATAGAGGAATTGGATGTAGTACTGTACAAGATTTGACACGAGATTGGAGAGTAAGATTCAGATCGAACCACCAAAAATAGGCACAACGAAAATCACTCTTCAGTTATGTATCCCGATCAGACGATTGAAACAAAATATTCTCTAAATCGAGAAATGAATCCCAAACCTATTCTGCACATGAGCATGGTGGCGGCCGCTGAATCGTCATCCTCCGATGGTTCTCGAGGAGGCCTAGGCTCTGGCCGCAATCTCTTCGTCTCGCCGGAGGTCCAGCTCCGCCTGCCTCGCAGTTGGTGCCGTCGGCGCGCCTCCGGAGGTCCGCGCCGACGAAGTCGGTATGGAGGACGCCGCCCCTGCTCACCACGTCGCTGCCCGCTGCGCGCTGCTTATTTTCTGCATCTCGATCCAATCCAGGAGAGAGTGTATAGAAGAGAAAGGCAGGAGAGAGCGCAAGCCGGAAAAGAGACAGCCATAAGGGCCACCAGCTGATACGTATTGTATCTGTCGCGCAGCTTCTGTCGGGGCAATCTCTATCTCTACTAGTTAAAAAGACTAAACCTATTCCTTATTCTGCCCATCTCTTCATACGTCAAAACCTTCGTCGTCCCGCTCGTCGACCTTCCGCTCGCCCGCATAGGCCACATGGGCCAGGCCCACCTCTCGCATATCGCACTCCTTCCTCGAGCAACCTGGTCGCGTCCCCTCTTCTATCGATTCCAACCCTAGCCGCCTCTGCCTCCTCCCACGCGATCTGGTTCCTCCTCCAACCGCGTGACCCCCATCCCGTGCGACGGTGGCGGCGCTGCTGGGCCACGGTCGAGCGGATCCTGTGGCCGGCGCACGTCATGCTGGGCGTCGATGCCACCGTCGCCGACCTCGTGCGCTCCGCCGTCGCCGCCTACATCACCGAGGAATGCCGGCCGCCGCTACCGCCGACGCTAGCGAAGTCGACGTGGCCGCACCGTTCGAGCTGCATCTCTCTTTTATCCCCTCTCCCGTCCTCCTGTGCAGCTCCATACCAGCCATCCCCAGATCTCCTCCACCACTTGTGATGACGTAAGTTTAGGCTCCTGCTAAATATTGAAGAGGTGTATGTCCCAGCCATCTGCATACAAGGTATTTGAAAAAATGTCCATGCCAAGTTGATCATGCTAAAACAGCCCGCCTTTTGGCCGAAATTCATGATGCAATCATTGGTATTATAGTGCAGACTTTGTATTCATATATGTAATTTTTGTGAGTTATCCCAAATTTAATTTTTCAGTGCCATTGTTTTATTTAAGTACGTCTGTTTATGTTTGACTGAATTTTGTTCCGTCGAATGCCTGGTTGACTGATATATTCCAAGGTAACCTGCACTTTCCTATGCACACAAACTGAAGTTATTGCTTTGCCGTCAAAATCATTTTATAACCATTTATTTATTCTTACTGAAGACTTGGGTTTCTCATTCATGGAGATGAATCCATTGATCCTAGTAAATAGGTGAACAAGGATGACACAACTGCTTTCAAGAACTTGAAGAAGTATGAGTATAGCTTATGGAGTAGTGTCTTTTTTCTGAACATATCATTCTGACCATTGTTTTCAATTTACAGGTGGAGTAACCTTGAGTTCCTGCTGCCTTTTGGAAGAGTCATGAGCCTCTTTTAAAAAGGTTATATCCATGAACTGGATGAGAAGGTATACACATATTTTGTTCTTTTCGTTTTTTTCTTCTAAAGTCAGCTTCCTTTGAATATTATTAGATACACAACATTTGTCATTATTTTAGACAGGTGCATCACTAAAATTTAACACTCTGAATTTGAAAGGTTGCATTTGGACACTGATTGCAGGTGGTGTGAGTGTCATATCTGCTGACACGGTAAACTTAACTTTCTTCCAAGTCTTTTAGATAAGTTGTAAAAATTAATTTAGATGATAACATATCAATCTTATTTCCTTGTTCGCGATTCGGGATAAGCCGCAGAGCTAGGAAATTATGAAGGGTACAGTGGAGCTACCAAAGAGGAGGAGGTTTCGCAGTATGCTAGATTGGTTTTGGATGTAAGAAACTTGGAATCCTACGGCTCAGTATTTCTGCATATTTGTTTTCTCTGTTCTAAATATCATTTTGATACTGTGTACATTCAAATCCTCACCCATCTTTATCCTTTCATCTAAAAAATCTGGTGCTAGGAATCCAAATCAAAGGCTGCAGTGGTGAAAATTTATGTTCGGAGAGGTGGTCCAAACTGTGGTTGCCATAATATGTGATCTAGGTTCAGAGCTTGGTCTTCCAATTGAGGTATGGTCTCAAGTTCTCTTTGGTGAAGACAAATCAACAATCTGTATCTTTAGTGATTAACGAATGATCTTAGCTTCTCTGACACCAGCCTCATACATTGTGTTTCATACTTGATTTTGAAGTCTCTTGGCTACGAATTTAGTGTATTATAGGAGATTGTTTGGCTATTGCCATCCCTATAACAGATGTGGTGCAGGATGGTTTTCTGAACATATAGGAGTGTCTCAATTAGTTGCTTTCTTTACCACACATTCAGTTAAAGTTCTGAATGTCGAAAATTTCAAAGCCTCCAGTCAACTTACGTATGCTAAATGTGCACAGGAATCATCATCAACATCATTATACATGACACAAACTAACTTGGGTTTTTCGATATTTCAGTAGATCTCTCCATTGAATTGTAGTGCCCTTTAATTTCCAATTTATGTTATCCAAGATGAATAATGAATACAAACTTCAATACTGCAGCAATCATCTATTCATGACATACATTCCTCAGAAACAAGTTGAAGATAAGTGAGCTTCTCTGGAACTGGAGAGTGTTTGAGAATGCAATTTGCTTTTACGATTTATGTTATCATCATGATATTTATATGTGCCGACATGATTATCAACCTTCTAATCAGAATATATAACATTTATGTTTTGCGAACCTGCGAATTAGTGCCCATCATGGTCATAGGTTCCTATATAGTTTCTTCTAAGCATAATACTTGTGATAAGACATCAAAGGTTCATATAATACTACCCCAGTATGGGTTGGAGTGGTCCATTGCAGATTAACTTACTTCCCCACTATTTCTATTTTCAGCGGTCCTTTGTTTAGATTTCTTTATTCCTCATTGTTCCATCTTTTATGTGTTTCTGACAAGATTAGTATTACCACTTTTGTTTCTAAAGCTATTTAGTAGGCCAGTACCATATCTTAGATAAAGGACAAGCACCTCAAACAGGTTACCAGATCTTGGGAGTTTTCATAAATACCATTTATAGCTTCAGGCCAAACCAGCCTCTGTTTCAAAGGGGCATTTTAAGGTGAGACTGTTGAAGGAAAGCATGTTACTACAATGACAGAAAATTGCCGTCTTTTCTTCAGCTTCTCTTGTCCTCCCATTGCTTGAAGAAAAAATTTCAGCAGTATACTGAAAATTTCAGCAGTACTGCTGTGAAAATATAATCATCTGGATTGAGTGTACCAGATGGGTGGAGCTGTAGCAGAAGCCCTTGGAGCTATCTTCAACGAAATATTCTGAAGAGAAACGGCGTTATACTGAACTTGATATCCATGATGTGGGCCCTTCCAATGGCTCTCTAGATTAATTGAATTCTTTGGTTAACCTAATCAGTACAATACCTTTAGTATTATTTTAATGAAAATAATATATTTCAGTAACACATAGATAACCCAGTCAAAGTGAATACCTCAAACTCTAATGGCACAACTCACTGCATAGGTTCGGTTTTAGTGAATGGTAACCACTATTTCTGCTTTGTTGAAAATAAAAATTCGAAATAGGAAAATTTACTGAAGTTGAACTGAGTGGTAGCATGAGTGAGATGGAACTCAGGTACCACCAGGGTTGATATTTTGCTTCCCAAATGCCATACTTTCAGGTTGTAGCCTAGCAACCCTAATCCGTAGGAAGACAAGTAGGCCACTGAATCATGATGGGGCATGTATGAACTGAAGCTCCTTTACTTGTGATGCTAGCTTGCATTTTCTTGCCCAACCTGATGAATCTTCTTTTCATCTCTTGCTTGGTGAACTTACCGAGTGCAAGCCATTTCCTGGCACATTGTTGTGAGTGCCATTTCCATCATTTAGACGCCTCATACAGAAAATCAATATAATCAAGAGGTCATGACACATAGTTCTGGATATAGCAATGTTGGTTTATAGCCTGCTAGACTAATTTTTTGGCTAGACTATAGCTGTTATTGTGAGTGCCTTTTTCTTTTCACTCGAGCAATTTTTTAACCAGCAAGAGAGATAGAAGCAGCTATCCTTATTAATGTTCTCTTGACAATAATTTCCGTGAATAGATGGTGAAGATTTACACCAGCATTCTTGCTCTCTTTATTACATATCACCACTATACAATAATACTTTGTAGCTACTATTTCAGGTTTACAATAACATTTGTGACTGTTTTTGCAATTCGTGTTAGAGTATTTATATACATATCTAAGTGATCTTTAGGAGGAAATACAACCAGTTCACCTTGTATTTCGTACATTTGTATTTCAGTTGGTTATGGAACCACAGTTGGTACCATAGCCTCCTGATTCAAATATAAATTCCCATAGAAAATAGTTGACAATACAGTTGCTACAGTTTGCTGGTGCTACAGTTCAGTTACAAATAAACTGAACATTTTCAGCTCGCAAGTTCAGACTTCCTTAGAACGTGCTAAAGAATTCTCATACATGGCTTGTGCAACACCAATACCAGTTACTTGTTTGTTCCGTTGGCGTGCTTAACTCCATAATGTCTGACATTCTGTGCTTAACTCCATAATGTCTGACATTCTGTGGAGCTACTGGAGTTTAAACTTCCTTAGAATGTGCTAAAGAATTCTCACTGTGTTATTTTTGTTATTGATTTCCTATTGTAGAGTAGCTATAAATTGTCGTATAAATGCAAGATTTGTTTCTGACTAATTAACGTTGCAGCTACTGGAGTTCACGGAGGCGCATCCCAAAGAAAAGGGAGCCAATAAGAAAGATGAAGATCCCAAAATTCGGAAGCATGGGGTCATGTTGAATATTGAGGACTAATATATCCGAGATATTTTGACTGTACTGAAGATGTATATTTCGTCGGTATAATGATACTTGTTCTAAGTTGCTTTGTTATTTCAAAATAACTCACAAATCGACTTTTGGTACTGTACATCTTTCCACATGAATTTTCATGCACATTTAGATTTGGCCTCGTTTTCCCTCGAATTGGCCTTTATTTCATCCGGAGAGCCTAGGCCATCCCCGCCCCCCCGGGGTGCGCTCGGGGACTTCGGACGAGAGAAAAGCGGGGACGGGCCCGCTCTATCGGCGAGAGAACACACGAACCCCACCACTTTGTCGATGCAAATCCCCCTCCCCACTTGTTGCTCTGTCGCCACCTCGTTTGTGAAAAATGCCGAACACCGGGTGTCTACCGGGGAGACGGCTGGAACTTCGGCGCTCCCTGGTCGAAAGTTTCGTCTAATCGGCCGTGGGGAGCGTCAACGGCTGGAGATGCTCTTAGACGCTCTAGGTGGATTGTCAGATTGATTTGGTCAACCTTACACGCGGTGGAGAGAAGAAAGAAGAAACATAGAAATAAAGTTATGAAAAAATAGAGAAGGAAAATAGTAGGACAAAGAAGAAACATAGAAATAAAGCTGTGAAAAAATAGAAAAAGAAAATAACAGGACAGCTATGACCCACTTTGTTTACATGCGGTGGATTTTTTAGACCGTTTTGCTCTTTCATCAAATTACATAATACACACAGGAATCACGGTACCGATTCTTTTGTTTATTCTCAACCCGAAAAGTCCCCTCGCCTGGTCGAATCCCCAAATCTCTCCCAGTTCATGCGCTGCCGAGCCTGTAGTGATGGTGCCTATCTCCGAGTGTCTACTGGTTGTTGTCGCTGCCCATCAGCTATCTCGGCATGCGTGCCGCTCCACATCTCCTCCACGTGCAGCCACATACATCAATTGAGATCAGCTCCACGCACTAGATCTGGTAACGCCGCCATCTTCACACACTGTTGTATGGATAGAATGAATTGTGATTTTTATGGATAGATCACCTCATGTTGAGATGGTTGGGCAAAAGAAAAACTTAGTTGAGGAATTCTTTTTTTTCTCTCTTCTATTGGATTTTGAGTGAATAGTCCCATTTTGCTGCATACATTGAGTCATACCGGTTCATGTAAGTTGGTAGATTGCTTGGAATACCAACAAGGAATCAACAAAAAGAATCACCATTAATTAGTAAAAATTGTGATAATTATGATTTCGAAGGAACTACAGTCCCCCATGTGTTTGGCTGCCTATATCAGTTGGAGTATAGGTTAATTTAATTCTTGCTCTTATCCTCATAATAAATGCTCTCTAGCTCTTTTGAGGATACATCGCTGCTTAAAAAAATAGCATCCGCACCACCAACCTTTCGACGGAGATTCAGGGTTGTCTTCGGATATTTATGAATTTCAAAGTGTTGTTTGGATTAATAAGAAAAGAAGTATTCCTTCAGTTATAACTGTGTTTGCAACATCCACGTTTCATGAGACAATAATACATCTGGAGATAGGTTGTTTGTGACGACGCTGAACACATGTGTGTGACTGATCGCTGAAGAGTAATAAAAAGATCTAGAACTTGGAACTACGCAGATGCATAACAATGATGTCGTATTATTGTGTTCGGTATTATCATGTTGTAGTACATTATGATATTATTGATTTATTTTGAATTTTTATTGTGAGTTGTGAATTATATATGTGCATTGAGAAATGAAATTTAAAAACCCGTAGCAACGCACGGGCATTTGTACTAGTACCCAATAAAAATTCGGGATACCCCTTCGGCCAGCACGCATCGCAGCCAACCAACGCACGGGCAGATGGACACCGGTAGTTACCGGATCCGTTAGAAAAACCGCACTCTAGTACACGGCAGCACGTTTTGCTCAGAGCTCTGCATAGGAGGATAGCGCGGCCGCTCCCTTCAGGCCTTCACCGTCTTCTTGCCATACCCGCGGCACCCTCCACCGCCCTGCCAAGGCTGCCCTAGCCTCCTCCACCGTCTCTTTGCCTGTCTCCACGGTCTTATTGGCCGTCTCTTTGCAGCTCAACTTACTGTGACAGGCAAGAGGAGTAAATGAGGTTTAATAAGTTCCTGGAGTACTACGTAGAAAATTTCAACATAAATCATTTGTTATTGACAGAACACTGATGAACAAATAGTAGTATGTGTACTTCTACAGCCCAATAACATACAGTTTCTCAGCTTCCTGATTAAGTTGTCAGTGTACAATAGTCACTTGTTTCCCTAATTTTCTAAGGTTTTACAAGTTGCAAATAATATGTGTATTATTACAGCCCAACATCATCCAGGTTCTCAGCGTCCATACGAAATTGTTAGGGTATTGGACACATAAATATTGTGAAACTGTGCAACAATAGTTAGCTTGAAAGTTCTGAAACATAGTCAGTATTGAGAATCAACTTAATTTTTGGGCTGTCAATACACATTCTCACCGCCAAGGCTAGTGTGGTCAACCTGGTGCTCCCGCCTCTGCACCGCAAGGCTCCACCCATGTTCTAAACGCAGCTCTCACAACGGGCAGGCAAGGAATGACCACAGCTCTCATTGTTGATGAACACAATCCCCATTAGAGCTCTCAAATCTTGAACACTACATTGTAAAACTTTTTTTTAGAACTTGCGGTTATTGTTGAGTCCTAAATCCGTGTTACTTAATTACATAAAGACATACCTACATGCCTATATATTGCACGGGAGCATTTCAATAAGCATCTTATGGGCATGAGTGAAGAGCAAACCTGCAGTGTCCTGGGCTCCCGTGGCTCGCAAAATCCCGCGCTTGAGGCTGGGAGGTCGTCGTTGAGGGAAGGGAACGAGGCGACCTATCAACCCGTGCACCCCCGGCTTGAACCGACGCCACCCAGCGTGGAAGCGGCGAACTCCGCGGTACACGTCATCAGCCTCGCTGGACGTGGCGTGGCTGTGTAGAATCGCCAGTAGAGGCTCAGCGCCCGACGGATGAGCGTGACGAGGAGCAGTTGCCTCTCCTCCCGAGCAAGGCATGAAGTTCCCGTGCCTAGCTCCGTCGCCGCCCCGTCACAGATTCCGCCAGGAGAAAGATCCCGGGAGAAACCAGAGAGGATGAATGGTGTGGTGTGAGAGATTTAGAGGATATGTTCAATCGCTTTAAGATGTGTGCAGGCTCATCCAATGATTTGGCCGATTGAAAGGACGATCCTTTTTTATAATTTTGGTGATTATATTAGAGGTACCGGTCATACATGATTTTAGTTCCGGTCCCATATTTTTGGCTCCGTTAATTTGGTTCCGTCTATTTATCACCGTTAGATCAGGGCGGATGGATGGCTTCTAAAAATGCCAATCACCGTAAAACTTGTAATTTTTAACGGGTACAACAATCACATTTTTATCGGTGGATCTAGTGAAGATTAACCATCGGTCACTTGAATTGATGTTTTCAGAGTAGAGACCTCAAATTTTTTCTTCAGTAGATCAAAAGAAAAAGAATTGATTCACGGGCCATGAGTCTGAGTAAGAGATTGGTGTGGCACTGCCCAGATATAGAAAGCACGCAAAGACACATGCATCACGAGATTTCACCACAACGTATTCATTTCGTACTTTGGAGTCGTTTTCTCTTTGACAGTGACAACGAGATTCGTGAGGAAAGTCAGAAATGAAGTACCTTGGGAGCCAAGGAGGCATGCAGGGACAGAGACAGATCGAGTCAACAGATTAGGTGACCCAGTGCTCCCGCTCACAACCGTCGCTTTCGTCTTTGACACGAAGCTTCACGCACGCCTCCTTCTCCACGCATCTCCCTCCCCAGCTTCTCTTCTCCCCCTTATAAGCGTCGGACTACATCATCTGAGCAGCAAGATCACGTTTACTCCTTGAGTCGTAGAGAGAGAAACAAACTCAAAGCCACACCCACACCCTCCCAAAGAGAGAGGGAGAGAGAGAGAGTTTCTGAAGGAATGGTGTGGCCTGCGAGCAAGCAACAAGCTGGAGGAGATAAAGTAGAAGCGAAGCACCACAATGCGGTGAAGAAGGTGAAGAGTGGGACACCAATTTTTGAGTATCAGCTCCCCTTACATTCCCTTTCCCTTAACAAAGTCAAGAACATCGAGGTTGACCGCTTGAGGCTGTCCTTCACGACGCCGAGAAAGCCAACGCTGGTCCCTGTTGATTCTGATGAAGAGAGTGACGACGATCAACAGTGCTCAGATCACATCTGCAGTGCCGCCCTGCATGCTGTTCCTCGGAAGAATAAATCAAGATCGACCAAGAAGAGAGTCCGCAAGGCCAGCTATAAGGAATACTACAAGATATTCAGTTGAGACGATTTTTGTTTTTGGAATGTTGTAGGTGGTCTTAGAGACTTGGCTATAAATTCAAAAGAGATGTTGATTTAGTCAGAGTGCATAGTTTGGATTTCATTGCTGATTCTCAACAGTGTACACTTTGTACGTTCCATGTCTCTAAACTAGAAAAAATATAAGATTCCGACAGATGGTGTTTTTTTGATAAAGGATGCTTTATTACTTTTGAGGAAGCAATTACATCCAGCCTCTGCATAACAAGGATGCACACAGCCGTTTTTGAGTCTCGAGTCCAAAAAAGATGCCAAACTAAAAAATATCTAGGCGAAATACATATCGGAACGATGAATCATATAACGCCTAAGGTGTGGGTGGGGCTTCAATCCGTAGACTATGCTGCCACCCATGTAGGAAAAAAATATCTCTCGCCATAGCCTCCAATCGTGTACAGACCTCCGTAAATAGGTCTCGGTTCTCCATGCGCTGAAGAGGTAACCATGAACGAAGAATCCCTGTACATGTAGATGACCTGCAACAAGGAGAAGTTTTTGTCATTAAAAATCTTGTCATTTCTACTCAGCCAAAGCGCCCAGATAACTGCTAGCGCCCCCACCATAAGAAGCAACTTGAACCTTGAATCTATTCCATGAAGCCAATTACCAAAGACATTGGCTACACTAGTGGGAGGATACAAGGTAGACGCTACTTGGATGACAGACCAAATAGATCTCGCAAACTGGCACCGGAAGAAGAGGTGTTTAATAGTTTCATCATGATGACAAAAAACACATCTAGTACTTCCGTGCCAATTCCGCTTAACAAGATTGTCTTTGGTGAGGATGACTCCTCGACGAAGATACCATCCAAATATTTTTATTTTTAATAGTATCTTCATCTTCCAAATTTTCTTATTGTTATCAACCGGTAGATCAGAATGAAGTATGGCGCTATATAAAGATTTTACCGAGAAAGAGCCATCTACATGTAAATTCCACCTAAATTCATCTGGTTCAGGCGACATGTTAACATCCCCTAACCTCTGAATTAAGGCATTCCATGCCATTAGCCTTTGTCCTAGCAAAACTCGTCGGAACGTCACATTCGGTGGAGAGGTAGCCATTACTGTGGCAATGGTATCTCCTTTGCGACGAACGATACTATACAACGCAGGATACTGTTCACTTAGAGGTGCATTGTCTAACCAAGCATCTTCCCAGAACCGTATCTGTGCTCCATTCTTAATTGAGAAAGTACCATGACGAAAAAAGACATTTTTTGTCGCCATTAGACCATCCCAAAGTGTGAATCTCCAGGTTTCCAAACCACCTGAGATAACGTCTTGGAGCCGATATACTTTCTCCGAAGAATAGTTTGCCAAATCCCATCCTCGGTAAGGAGCTTAAAAAGCCATTTACCCAGCAGGGCTGAGTTCTTGACTTCCAGGTCATGAACTCCAAGCCCTGATACGTCTCAAACGTATCTATAATTTCTTATGTTCCATGCTACTTTTATTAGAATACTTGAGTGTTTTACACATACTTTACAGCGTTATTTTACATTTTCCGGCACTAACCTATTAACAAGATGCCGAAGTGCTTCTGTTTTCTGCTGTTTTTGGTTTCAGAAATCCTAGTAAGGAAATATTCTCGGAATTGGACGAAATCAACGCCCAGGGTCCTATTTTTGCACGAAGCTTCCAGAAGTCCGAAGAGGAAACGAAGTAGGGCCACGAGGCGATGACACGCTAGGGCGGCGCGGCCTGGGCCTGGGCCGCGCGACCCTGTTGTGTCGCCACCTCGTGTGACCCCCTGACCTGCCCTTCCGCCTACTTAAAGCCTCCGTCGCGAAACCCCTGTACCGAGAGTCACGATACGGAAAACATTACTGAGAGGCCGCCGCCGTCCCATCTCGGGATTCAGGAGATCGCCTCCGCACCCTGCCGGAGAGGGGAATCATCACCGGAGGGCTCTACATCATCATGCCCGCCTCCGGATTGATGCGTGAGTAGTTCATCCTTGGACTATGGGTCCATATCTGTAGCTAGATGGTTGTCTTCTCCGCTTGTGCTTTCATTGTATTAGATCTTGTGAGCTGCCTAACATGATCAAGATCATCTATTTGTAATGCTACATGTTGTGTTTGGTGAGATCCGATGAATATAGAATATTATGTTAAGTTGATTATCAATCTATCATATATGTGTTGTTTATGTTCTTGCATGCTCTCCGTTGCTAGTAGAGGCTCTGGCCAAGTTGATACTTGTAACTCCAAGAGGGAGTAATTATGCTCGATAGTGGGTTCATGCCTCCATTGAATCTGGGATCGTGACAGTAGGTTCTAAGGTTGTGGATGTGCTGTTGCTACTAGGGATAAAACATTGATGCTTTGTCTAAGGATATTTGTGTTGATTACATTACGCGCCATACTTAATGCAATTAGTTGTTACTTAATACTGGAAGGGGTTCGGATGATAACCTGAAGGTGGATTATTTAGACATAGATGCATGCTGGATAGCGGTCTATGTACTTTGTCGTAATGCCCTGATTAAATCACATAGTAATCATCGTTGATATGTATTGAATCTTTATTTGTCAATTGCTCGCTGTAATTTGTTCACCATGTTAGTTATCTTATTGGAGAGACACCACTAGTGAACTGTGGACCCATTCTTTTACATCTGAATACATTCTACTGCTTTTACTGTTCTTTGCAAACAAACACCATTTTCCACTCGATACGTTTAATCCTTTGTTTTCAGCAAGCCGGTGAGATTGACAACCTCACATTACGTTGGGGCAAAGTACTTTGATTGTGTTGTGCAGGTTCCACGTTGGCGCCGGTTTCACTTTGTTGTTGCCGCACTACACTCCTCCACCAACAACCTTCACGTGCTTCTTGGCTCCTACTGGTTCGATAACCTTGGTTTCATATTGAGGGAAACTTGCTTCTATACGCATCATACCTTCCACTTGGGGTTCCCAATGGACGTGTGCTCCGCGCGTATCAAGCTAAATTTTTGGCGCCGTTGCCGGGGAGATCAAGACACGCTGCAAGGGGAGTCTCCACTTCCAATCTCTTTACTTTGTTTTTGTCTTGCTTTATTTTATTTACTACTTTGTTTGCTGCACTTAAACAAAACACAAAAAAAATAGTTGCTAGCTTTACTTTATTTACTGTCTTGTTCTCTATATCAAAAACACAAAAAAATTAGTTACTTGTCTTTACTTTATTTGCTTAGTTTATTTTACTACTGTTACAATGAGTAATCCTGAAGTCGAAGTTCGCTCTTTTAAGCAACAAGGTGGAGAAAGTTTTAAAGATGCTTGGTACATGATTAGTAATGCTCATCATAGGTGCATTAAGAAACACTCCACCACTATCCTTCTCAGGAACTTTTATGTTGGTTTATCTAGTTGGAATAGGTATGTTCTTGATACTCTTTCGGGAGGTAATTTCCTAGGTACTCCTGCTTTAGAAGCTAGCTGCATCATTGAGAGTCTAGTTGGGATACCACCTGTTAATGAAGTTAAAATTGAAATCTCTCTTGAGGATGTTATGAAAAAATTGGAAACCATAGAGAAAAAATTTCCAAGTGTTGAAACTAAATTGGGAATGCTACTTGATAAAACTAATGAACTTGATAAATCCTTAGGAGGAATTGATGAAAGAATTAGTATCCTAGGAACTTGTGTTGTCCATGATAATCAAACCAATAGGATTGATGAACTTGAAAAAGCTATGGGAACCTTGGGTTCAACCTTTTATTCTCTCAAGTATAAGGAGAAAGCTTATGTGGGTAGAGAGCAAAAATTCATGTATGCCTCTAAAGTACCTAAACAAAAGAATTATTATAGGCCTAAAATTGCTAAAACCCCTAGCACAACCATAGAAAATTTAGATAATGGAGCACCTAAAGTACCCTCTGCAACAAGTTGTGTTTGCAAGAAAAATAATAATGTTGATGCTTCGTCTCTTGATGTTACTTGATTTGCACTTTCTGCGCCTAGCTGAAAGGCGTTAAAGAAAAGCACTTCTTGGGAGATAACCCATGTGTTTATTTTACTACAGCAATTTTTGTTTTGTTGAGTCTTGGAAGTTGTTTACTACTGTAGCAACCTCTACTTATCATGTTTTTGTGCCAAGTAAAGTTTCTATGCTAAAGTTGATGTTATATTTGGGATCGCTGCGCAGAAACAGCATTGCTGTCTATCACGAATTCTGGCATAAGTCTCTGTAAAAATTCGAAAAAACCTGCAAAATTACGAGCGTGATCCTCAGATATGTACGCAACTTTCATCAGTTTTGAGTTTTTCCATTTGAGCAAGTTAAGTGCCTAGTCCAGATGCATCTTTACGGACTGTTCTGTTTTTGACAGATTCTGTCTTTTATTTCGCATTGCCGCTTTTGCTATGTTGAATGAGTTTCTTTGTTCCATTAACTTTCAGAAGCTTTGTGCAATGTCCAGAAGTGTTAAGAATGATTGTGTCACCTCTGAATATATGAATTTGTGGTTATGCACTAACCCTCTAATGAGTTTGCTTGAAGTTTGTGTGAAGGAAGTTTTCAAGGGTCAAGAGAAGAGGATGATATACTATGATCAAGAAGAGTGAAAGGTCTAAGCTTGGGGATGCCCGGTGGTTCATCCCTGCATATTTTAAGAAGACTCAAGCATCTAAGCTTGGGGATGGCCAAGGCATCCCCTTATTCATCGACAACATTATCAGGTCACTTCTAGTGAAACTATATTTTTATTCCGTCACATTCTTATGTTCTTTACTTGGAGCGTCGGTTTGTTTTTGTTTTTGTTTTGTTGTGAATAAAGTTGGATCCCGCCATTCTTATATTGGAGATATTACGCTCCGCTTTTTCTTATGGAACACTTGTGTTCTTAATTGTGCTTTAATGTTCATGGCGAAAGCTTATTGCTTCGTTAAATTGCTATTTGGTTGGAATTGGAAAATGCTGCATATGGTTTGGCAATTTGGCAATTGTTTGAGCTCTCATAGATCATGTTTAAGCTCTTGCATCATGTAGTTTAATCTATTAATGAAGAACTACTGTAGAGCTTGTTTAATTTGGTTTGCATGATTGATCTCTCTAAGTCTAGATATTTTCGGGTAAAGTGTTTGAACAACAAGGAAGACAGTGTAGAGCCTTATAATGCTTGCGATATGTTCTTGTGTGAGTTTTGCTGTACCTGTTCATACTTGTGTTTGCTTCAAACAACCTTGCTAGCCCAAACCTTGTACTGAGAGGAAATGCTTCTCGTGCATCCAAACACCTTGAGCCAAAATCCATGCCATTTGTGTCCACCATATGTACCTACTATGTGGTATTTTTCTGCCATTCCAAAGTAAATTACTTGAGTGCTACCTTTAAATTTCATTCCTCTAACTTTACAATGTCAACACCCGGATTTTTAAGTCCAGATGCCTATTATGTCGTACATCGCAATCCCAGGAATATTGTTTTTGCGAGACATAACAGATTGATATCACAGAACATCATTCATTACAACACATAATCGTCTTACATAGAGGGATCACATGATCCAGTCATAATACAACATAGTGGATCTAGAGATCCTATTACAAAACACATAGCGAAAGCGAAGTAACGGTCGCGGTCCATCTGTTCCACAGGCAACTGTTGACGTCGGGAGTAGTCCTAGTTGTCGTAGACGTCCTGCTGTCCATCTTCCTCGTCTTGTTGTTCTCCTTCATAGTCTGGCCATTTGAATAGCCAGGGATAAAGCCATGAGTACTTTAAAGTACTCGCAAACTAATACTAGTGTAAGTACTATCAACTATAGTAAGGGGTGCTAAGCTCTAGGTTTATTTGCATAAAGCCAGTTTTATTTCATAAGCATTTAGTAAAGGACTCTTCATTTGCTAACTAACTCAAGTGGGAACATTAGTGTCATTCCCACAACTCTGTTGTGATTCAAGTCAAAGTCACAATTCACCTTTCAAATTCAAGTCACAGTCACATGTCATATTTTTGAAAAGGGTCTGATGACGGAACAGTATGGCCTTTCCAATCGTCCGTAACCGTGGACACGGCTATTCGAATAGTTCTACACTCTGCAGAGGTCGTACACTTGTGCCACAACATTTGCAATAATCCGTCGGGTTAACTGGCCCTGATTTATCACACTCCGTGTGCGGACTACCAACCATAACCTTTCACTTACATACCCTAGTATAGGCACCTCTCCCCATGAGCTTGGCCTCCCGGTGAAGACAGTCAGCCTGGGCTGCACAGCTTGGGCCGGACATTCACCTCATTTCACGTCATTTCACATCATTTCATATTTCTTTGGAGGCAGCCCTTGGCATAACCCCGATGACGCTTGTTTAGAGGGAACCCATACTAAAATACATAAACTTCTAGTTAAGCCCTACCCACATCAGGTATTGTGGGGGTACTTTGTAAAATTGGAATGGTATCGCATCCGAACCCAACCATCAGTTTTTGTAAAGTTCACCATGTCATTCACAAGTCATATTCACCTTCAAAATCTTTCAATAGAATGACTCATCATTCCAAGGTTTTCCAAAGTCATTTCATTTCACAAGATCCCATCTAGAGTAGTCAATTTTATTTGTTAGCACTGGCAACTAGTCAGGAGAGGTGCTAACTAGCTTTGATTGTTCTAGGCTAACTTTGATACTCTTGTAGTACTCTATCTCTAGACCAAAGTTAACTATAAAAGCAAGTTATAATAATCCAAGTAAAAGCTTGTAAGAATAAAACTTGGGATGGGATCATGAAGCATAAAGTAATTGGTGAGTGTGCCTTTCTCTAGTAGAGCTTTGCACTTTGCAAGAATATTAGCTTGCCTTGAGTGGTATAGTGGTCAAAGTTCTCTTCTTCTTCTTCTTCAAAGTAGACCTCCTCCTCCTGGTACTCCTCGGTACTAGCGTCTATAAACGAATACGAGGTATACAATCACCAAACAAATCTTAAGGCTAGACTAAGCACACAAATGGTTCACACAAGCTATTCTAGCATCACAACATTATTAACATGTTGGTTGACTTTGTTTTCTTTTAAAGAAAAATAATTTCCTCTCATTACAAATATTAATTTAGGGTTTCTATTTAATTCTTTGAGAAATAATTTCCTCTCATTGAAATATTTATTAGTGATTCTATTTATTTATTTTGAGAAAATAATTTCCTCTCATTATCTTATTAAGATTTAATTTCTCTCATGAATAGTATGTGACCTAGGTTGACCAAAGTCAACCTCTTCACACTTATCATTTAAGAAAATGATTTAAATGAGGTGAGCACCTCATACCATTTAATCCTAACATGGTAAAGATTTAATATCACCAACAATTCATATGAGACCTAGGTGACCAGAGTCTCTACCTCATTTTGAATTGGTGGTGACAAGATTTAAATGAGAGAAACACTCCCATATGATTTCTTAATAGTTTTGGACAATATCTTTGACTAGAAATAGCCATAAAGTCCTTTAATTAAACTAGGCCATGATCATTCAAAGTAAGCATGGCATATTTTTGCAGAAACAATTAGTACAAGTGTAATGAGATTTATGGGAGTTGGAATCAACTCAAAAGCATTTTTGGTTGATTTTTAATAATTGTTTGAAGTCACAAAAGGCCCTGTCTTGTTTATTTTGTCAATTTATTTCTACACCAAAAATAGGGTTGAGACCAGTGGCATTGGGTAGATAATTTCCTGGGCTTTCCAGAGATATAAAGTTTGTAAAAATTGACCAAGTATATTTGTCCCTATTTAAATTTGAAGTTGACATCAGATTGCAACTTAAATCAAAACTGGATTTGGAATTCAAACTGCGTGGGCTGGCGGGAAATGCTACTGGGCTGCAGAGGGGAAAAAGAATGGGCCGGCCCAGCTAACGTTTTAGACGCAGCGGGCCGTCTGACGAGGTAGGGCCCAGGCGTCAGTGAGTGAGAACACCGAAACGGTATGGGCTAACCTCGTCCGCGCGATTAGGAGATGATCTGACGGTGTGGGTGCGTCTTCTTCGCCGGGGGAAGGAGCGTGCTGGAGCGGCGGAGGTAGGGGGTCGGCGGCCTACCGGAGCTCCGGCGAGGGGTGGCGAAGTGCGGCGGCGACGCTGTCGAGGTAGGGCAAGTAGATGGAGCAGACGGCGGCTCAGATTGTGGCCGCAATCACCGGCTTGCTTGGTGGCGGTGCTGCGGGTCTTCAGCTCGCAATTGGGCGGCTGCCGGCGACGATGTGGTTGGGAGAGGAGCGGTGGCGGATCAGAGAGAGGAGAGGAGTAGAATGGCGTGAGAAATCCGTCGCGGAGGGGTCTCCATTTATAGGTTCGAGGGTGTGGCCGTGGCGCTCGGGGCAGTTGACGGCGACGACGGCGATGGAGTGGCGGAGCGGTCCTGGCGATGACGCAGGTGAATAGGCGACTTCAGTGCGAGTGCAGGGGACGTGACGGCATGGAAAAAGGTGGTGCGTGGAGGTCAGGAGCATGACGCGAGCGGCGAGTCCCGTGGCGGAAGTCGCCGATGATGACGACGGCGTCCGTCCTTCCCGGCAGCAACGGGCATGTCTGGGAGGTTGGTGGTACACTGTGACGTGTGTGGGTGCAAGGAGGGGTCTAGGGAAGGGCCGTGCTGACGAGGCGCGAGGGTGAACTGGCGCGCCCAAAGTGCTCGCCGTGCGCGCTCTGGCGCGGCATGGACGTCACGGGCACGACGCGTTTCAGCGCGTGTCGTTGTCTCCTTGGCTTAGGGATATGTCCAGCATGATCAGCAGCACCAGGGGAAGGTGAAGGACATGCTGAGGTAGGGTTTAGGTGAAAGGAGAGGATGATGGCATGGTCATGCCGTGCTCACCTCGGCATGGCCTTGTTCTGGTCACCATCGCCAAGGTACTGGGGTACAAGTGCTAGGCTTTGTCTCCTGGGTGCTAGAGGGTGTTAGTGATGACATAGGATTGAGGGTTGAGGGGATTATCCACTGGATTTTAACATGTTTCACTTCACCCAGATTGTGCACATCAAGTGCTCGACACAAGGCCCGCATGAACTCAAGTTTTGAATTTTGGCACCAAATTTTATGGGAGTGATTCATACAAAAAATGTGATGTAGTGGTGGTGTTGGTTGGTCAAGGAGAGTGGATTTGTGAAAAACCAAAATGGGTAAGATCTTGAATCTGCTTTTATGTCTCTACTTTGCTTGATCACCATTTGAAATTGAGCAAGAATTTGTGGTGATGGTTTTGGGAAAAGTTGTTCACCTTGATGTTGTCTTGGATGAGGTGCAAAGAATTGGCAATGTTTAGTTTAGAAATCTTCCAAAACAGGGGCTCAAAGATGGCATCAGGTTAAAATTGTCAATTTTGACCATTAGTGCATGTGAGCTCATTTTGATTTCAAATTTGATTTGATTTGAGTTTCTTTGATTCCAAAAGTGTTAATATGTGTTTAGTAACCAACTCCAACTAATGGGGCAAGCCAAAAGGGTCTAGGTTAAAGATTTGCAAAATGGCCATAAGCACATGTATGTGATGAAGTGCCTTTTTCTTAATTTCTTAATTTCCTTTTCTTTGCTTCACTTAGGCATGGTCTAGGGTTTATTTAGTATTGGATTGAGTTTGGTAAAGTTTTCAAACCATTAGGGTAAGGTAGGAGGGCATAGATCAAAATTGGGTAATATGGCTATGTGCCACATATGCTTCTATGCATATGTTTATTTTATTTTTGTTTCTTACTTGATTTGGTTGGAAAGTACTAGGTTATGTTTGTTGATGTTTTCAAAACCTCTAAACAAGGTACAAAGGCCTAGGTAAAAGTTTTACCAAAAGTAGCCATAGGCACTTAGGTCCTTTTCTTATTTAATTTAATTTCTTCTTATTTTGTTTATCATGGATGGTTAGAAGATGGGGTGAGGTTTAGGGTTTAGTGAGGTTTAACAAGGGTTCACCACCCTTTAGAAAAGTAAGAAGGGTATTGGTCAAGATTTGCATACTAGGGTTATATACCCACATATGTCTTTTTATTTTATTTTAGTTTCTTCCTATTTGGTTTTTGAGAAGGTTAGGGTTTAGGGTTTTGGAAACATGTTCAAGCAATAAACAAAGAATCATGGCAATAGCATAAGACTTAAGCATGCTCACTATGTATCCAACTAAATTTAATAAAAGTTTTTGTTGGTTCCAAAATTTGGAAAAAGGGAAATTCATTTTCTTTGTTTTGAAATTTTTGGGATGTTACAAACCCTTCCCCCTTAAACAAATCTCGTCCCGAGATTTTAAGAAAAGTTAGGTTCCTAAGAGAGATTGGGCAATTGGATTAACAGGAGACATACTTGGCATGGCCTCCTGTGCTTCAGTGGCATTGATGTGGTAGAGGCGGCCGTTGCGGTTGTTCTGGTTTCGAAGTTGTTGCTGAGCGTGCAGCGGTGTTGGCGGCAATCCTGACAAGCTTCTTGGGGCACTCATTGGAGTAGTGACCCACAATTCCACATTCATAGCAGTTGACGGTGGACTTGTCTTTGGGGTTGACGGGAATAGCGTTACTCCCAGTCACGGGGGCAGTATTGGGGTGGTTGTTGTTGTTGTTGGTGTTGTTGTTGTTGTTGCTGTTGTTGCGGTTGTTGTTGGTGTTGCGGTTGTTGTTGTTGTTGTTGTTGCTTGTAAAGCTGGGGGCTTGTTGTATCTTGAGGCAAATCCTCCAGTTGAGTTGTTGCGGTACTTCTGGCGTTGTTGGGTCCATTCTGTTTCATCATTCTTCTCTTGCGGTTCTCGTTAGCTTGGTGCAGTTTCCCTTCCATCTGGATGGCTGAGTCCACCAGGGCTTCGAGGTCGGCGAACGGAATGTTCACTAACACAGTTTGCATTTCATCATGCAGTCCGTTCAGAAATCTCTCCTTCCTTTTCGTTGGTGTCGGTCTCATCCGGGCGTACCTTGACAGTAAGAAACCTGTTTTCCACCACGGACATTCTTCCTTGTTTGAGTTCGTGGAACTCGTCTCTCATTTTCTTGACCAGTCCTTGGGGCACATGATATTTGCTGAACCTGAGCTTGAAATCTGCCCAAGTCATCATCTGTCCTGCATTCATTGCGCGGGCACTTGTCCACCAGGCTCTGGCAGGTCCTGACAAATAGTGGGTGGCGAATAGTACTTTTTCTGCGGCTCTCGCAACTTCCAGGTTGTTCTCCATTATGCAGAGCCATCGCGTCAAGTGGTTCTTCGGTCTTGCTGAACATCGGAGGGTTGGTGTTCTGAAAGTTCTTCAGCTTCGATCCAGGGTGATCGTGGTTTCCATGGCCCTGATTGTTCGAGCTATCTGCTGCAGTGCAGCAATGTTGGCTTGTCGTTCAGCTCTCTCGGCTTCGCGGTCTTCCATCATCATCTGCAGCATTTGCATCATTGCCTCCTGGTTGGCGCTGCGGGTTGGTGGGGCCATCTGAGGATTGAGGTAGATGATAAGATAAGAGGGAAATTTCTATGGTTTGTTTGAGTTAAATTCAAAAAGTTTCAAAACTTGAGTAGTGTTGAGGGGTAAAACCAACAACACTTTTTCATTCATACCAAACATCACATATTACAAAGCTAACACACCGTTGGTTTTAAGAACCATTCCTCGCTCTACGATACAAAAGGGACAGATACAACTCACACCTACGATAGTGCTTTAGTGATACTACTCTTCATCTTCATGGATGGTGTGCTTAGCGACCAGCGCGGGCGTTGTCTAACTCCTTGCGTGTCTTGTGTAGCAGGAAGTCCAGGCATGCGACATAGTAGTTCATCTCCGGGTGCGGTGGCATGGTTAGTGGTCTTCCCATGGGATCATGTCTTGGGTAGTAGACAAAGCGAGTATTCTTGATCTTGTTCTCATTTTGTCCGCACAGACGGGCAATTGCTTCTTGCATGGCTTTGGCTATTCCATCCTTCCAAGTCTTTCCCGTTACAGAAAACCATATGGTTTCCCATATTGGGGCTCCTAGCTTTCCTCTCAGCAGTAACTTCCCACCGAGGTGGTCCTCCCGATGGATGGTTGAGGGGTATTCCGAAGAACTCGGGATACGGGCGTCCTAAATATTCCACTAGTTTCTCCAGATCCTTCTCGAACATTAGGTCTCCTCCATGGCCAAGCTGATAGGATTCACATTGGTATTCCATCTGTGAGCAATTTATGATGAGTAAGTTAGAGAAGTGATCAAGTGTGCAAAATTTTATGTAGAATTGCAAGGAAAAGTAGAGTATGGATCTCTTATTTTGGAAAAGATCTCAAGGATAAGAGTGAGAATAAGTTTTCATAAATATCCACTTCATTGGTTTTGAAACTAAGTTTTTCAGACGTCCATTCTAACTAGGGTCTCCTAAGGTCAACAATGGCTCTGATACCAACTTGTCAACACCCGGATTTTTAAGTCCAGATACCTATTATGCCGTACATCGCAATCCCAGGAATATTGTTTTTGCGAGACATAATAGATTGATATCACAGAACATCATTCATTACAACACATAATCGTCTTACATAGAGGGATCACATGATCCAGTCATAATACAACATAGTGGATCTAGAGATCCTATTACAAAACACATAGCGAAGCGAAGTAACGGTCGCGGTCCATCATTCCACAACAGCTGTGACGTCGGAGTAGTCCTAGTTGTCGTAGACGTCCCTGTCCATCTTCCTCGTCTTGTTGTTCTCCTTCATAGTCTGCCATTTGAATAGCCAGGGACAAAGCCATGAGTACTTTAAAGTACTCGCAAACTAATACTAGTGTAAGTACTATCAACTATAGTAAGGGGTGCTAAGCTCTAGGTTTATTTGCATAAAGCCAGTTTTATTTCATAAGCATTTAGTAAAGGACTCTTCATTTGCTAACTAACTCAAGTGGGAACATTAGTGTCATTCCCACAACTCTGTTGTGATTCAAGTCAAAGTCACAATTCACCTTTCAAATTCAAGTCAGCAGTCACATGTCATATTTTTGAAAAGGGTCTGATGATGGAACAGTATGGCCTTTCCAATCGTCCGTAACCGTGGACACGGCTATTCGAATAGTTCTACACTCTGCAGAGGTCGTACACTTGTGCCACAACATTTGCAATAATCCGTCAGGGTTAACTGGCCCTGATTTATCACACTCCGTGTGCGGACTACCAACCATAACCTTTCACTTACATACCCTAGTATAGGCACCTCTCCCCATGAGCTTGGCCTCCCGGTGAAGACAGAGGGGAACTGCACAGGGCTTGGGCCGGACATTCACCTCATTTAACGTCATTTCACATCATTTCATATTTCTTTGGAGGCAGCCCTTGGCATAACCCCGATGACGCTTGTTTAGAGGGAACCCATACTAAAATACATAAACTTCTAGTTAAGCCCTACCCACATCAGGTATTGTGGGGGTACTTTGTAAAATTGGAATGGTATCGCATCCGAACCCAACCATCAGTTTTGTAAAGTTCACCATGTCATTCACAAGTCATATTCACCTTCAAAATCTTTCAATAGAATGACTCATCATTCCAAGGTTTTCCAAAGTCATTTCATTTCACAAGTTCCCATCTAGAGTAGTCAATTTTATTTGTTAGCACTGCAACTAGTCAGGAGGGTGCTAACTAGCTTTGATTGTTCTAGGCTAACTTTGATACTCTTGTAGTACTCTATCTCTAGACCAAAGTTAACTATAAAAGCAAGTTATAATAATCCAAGTAAAAGCTTGTAAGAATAAAACTTGGGATGGGATCATGAAGCATAAAGTAATTGGTGAGTGTGCCTTTCTCTAGTAGAGCTTTGCACTTTGCAAGAATATTAGCTTGCCTTGAGTGGTATAGTGGTCAAAGTTCTCTTCTTCTTCTTCTTCTTCAAAGTAGACCTCCTCCTCCTGGTACTCCTCGGTACTAGCGTCTATAAACGAATACGAGGTATACAATCGCCAAACAAATCTTAAGGCTAGACTAAGCACACAAATGGTTCACACAAGCTATTCTAGCATCACAACATTATTAACATGTTGGTTGACTTTGTTTTCTTTTAAAGAAAAATAATTTCCTCTCATTACAAATATTAATTTAGGGTTTCTATTTAATTCTTTGAGAAATAATTTCCTCTCATTGAAATATTTATTAGTGATTCTATTTATTTATTTTGAGAAAATAATTTCCTCTCATTATCTTATTAAGATTTAATTTCTCTCATGAATAGTATGTGACCTAGGTTGACCAAAGTCAACCTCTTCACACTTATCATTTAAGAAAATGATTTAAATGAGGTGAGCACCTCATACCATTTAATCCTAACATGGTAAAGATTTAATATCACCAACAATTCATATGAGACCTAGGTGACCAGAGTCTCTACCTCCTTTTGAATTGGTGGTGACAAGATTTAAATGAGAGAAACACTCCCATATGATTTCTTAATAGTTTTGGACAATATCTTTGACTAGAAACAGCCATAAAGTCCTTTAATTAAACTAGGCCATGATCATTCAAAGTAAGCATGGCATATTTTTGCAGAAACAATTAGTACAAGTGTAATGTGATTTATGGGAGTTGGAATCAACTCAAAAGCATTTTTGGTTGATTTTTAATAATTGTTTGAAGTCACAAAAGGCCCTGTCTTGTTTATTTTGTCAATTTATTTCTACACCAAAAATAGGGTTGAGACCAGTGGCATTGGGTAGATAATTTCCTGGGCTTTCCAGAGATATAAAGTTTGTAAAAATTGACCAAGTAGATTTGTCCCTATTTAAATTTGAAGTTGACATCAGATTGCAACTTAAATCAAAACTGGATTTGGAATTCAAACTGCGTGGGCTGGCGGGAAATGCTACTGGGCTGCAGAGGGGAAAAAGAATGGGCCGGCCCAGCTAACGTTTTAGACGCAGCGGGCCATCTGACGAGGTAGGGCCCAGGCGTCAGTGAGTGAGAACACCGAAACGGTATGGGCTAACCTCGTCCGCGCGATTAGGAGATGATCTGACGGTGTGGGTGCGTCTTCTTCGCCGGGGGAAGGAGCGTGCTGGAGCGGCGGAGGTAGGGGTTCAGCGGCCTACCGGAGCTCCGGCGAGGGGTGGCGAAGTGCGGCGGCGACGCTGTCGAGGCAGGGCAAGTAGATGGAGCAGACGGCGGCTCGGATTATGGCCGCAATCACCGGCTTGCTTGGTGGCGGTGCTGCGGGTCTTCAGCTCGCAATTGGGCGGCTGCCGGCGACGATGTGGTTGGGAGAGGAGCGGTGGCGGATCAGAGAGAGGAGAGGAGTAGAATGGCGTGAGAAATCCGTCGCGGAGGGGTCTCCATTTATAGGTTCGAGGGTGTGGCCGTGGCGCTCGGGGCAGTTGACGGCGACGACGGCGATGGAGTGGCGGAGCGGTCCTGGCGATGACGCAGGTGAATAGGCGACTTCAGTGCGAGTGCAGGGGACGTGACGGCATGGAAAAAGGTGGTGCGTGGAGGTCAGGAGCATGACGCGAGCGGCGAGTCCCGTGGCGGAAGTCGCCGATGATGACGACGGCGTCCGTCCTTCCCGGCAGCAACGGGCATGTCTGGGAGGTTGGTGGTACACTGTGACGTGTGTGGGTGCAAGGAGGGGTCTAGGGAAGGGCCGTGCTGACGAGGCGCGAGGGTGAACTGGCGCGCCCAAAGTGCTCGCCGTGCGCGCTCTGGCGCGGCATGGACGTCACGGGCACGACGCGTTTCAGCGCGTGTCGTTGTCTCCTTGGCTTAGGGATATGTCCAGCATGATCAGCAGCACCAGGGGAAGGTGAAGGACATGCTGAGGTAGGGTTTAGGTGAAAGGAGAGGATGATGGCATGGTCATGCCGTGCTCACCTCGGCATGGCCTTGTTCTGGTCACCATCGCCAAGGTACTGGGGTACAAGTGCTAGGCTTTGTCTCCTGGGTGCTAGAGGGTGTTAGTGATGACATAGGATTGAGGGTTGAGGGGATTATCCACTGGATTTTAACATGTTTCACTTCACCCAGATTGTGCACATCAAGTGCTCGACACAAGGCCCGCATGAACTCAAGTTTTGAATTTTGGCACCAAATTTTATGGGAGTGATTCATACAAAAAATGTGATGTAGTGGTGGTGTTGGTTGGTCAAGGAGAGTGGATTTGTGAAAAACCAAAATGGGTAAGATCTTGAATCTGCTTTTATGTCTCTACTTTGCTTGATCACCATTTGAAATTGAGCAAGAATTTGTGGTGATGGTTTTGGTAAAAGTTGTTCACCTTGATGTTGTCTTGGATGAGGTGCAAAGAATTGGCAATGTTTAGTTTAGAAATCTTCCAAAACAGGGGCTCAAAGATGGCATCAGGTTAAAATTGTCAATTTTGACCATTAGTGCATGTGAGCTCATTTTGATTTCAAATTTGATTTGATTTGAGTTTCTTTGATTCCAAAAGTGTTAATATGTGTTTAGTAACCAACTCCAACTAATGGGGCAAGCCAAAAGGGTCTAGGTTAAAGATTTGCAAAATGGCCATAAGCACATGTATGTGATGAAGTGCCTTTTTCTTAATTTCTTAATTTCCTTTTCTTTGCTTCACTTAGGCATGGTCTAGGGTTTATTTAGTATTGGATTGAGTTTGGTAAAGTTTTCAAACCATTAGGGTAAGGTAGGAGGGCATAGATCAAAATTGGGTAATATGGCTATGTGCCACATATGCTTCTATGCATATGTTTATTTTATTTTTGTTTCTTACTTGATTTGGTTGGAAAGTACTAGGTTATGTTTGTTGATGTTTTCAAAACCTCTAAACAAGGTACAAAGGCCTAGGTAAAAGTTTTACCAAAAGTAGCCATAGGCACTTAGGTCCTTTTCTTATTTAATTTAATTTCTTCTTATTTTGTTTATCATGGATGGTTAGAAGATGGGGTGAGGTTTAGGGTTTAGTGAGGTTTAACAAGGGTTCACCACCCTTTAGAAAAGTAAGAAGGGTATTGGTCAAGATTTGCATACTAGGGTTATATACCCACATATGTCTTTTTATTTTATTTTAGTTTCTTCCTATTTGGTTTTTGAGAAGGTTAGGGTTTAGGGTTTTGGAAACATGTTCAAGCAATAAACAAAGAATCATGGCAATAGCATAAGACTTAAGCATGCTCACTATGTATCCAACTAAATTTAATAAAAGTTTTTGTTGGTTCCAAAATTTGGAAAAAGGGAAATTCATTTTCTTTGTTTTGAAATTTTTGGGATGTTACAAACCCTTACCCTTAAACAAATCTCGTCCCGAGATTTTAAGAAAAGTTAGGTTCCTAAGAGAGATTGGGCAATTGGATTAACAGGAGACATACTTGGCATGGCTTGAGGTGCTTCCTGTGCTTCAGTGGCATTGATGTGGTAGAGGCGGCCGTTGCGGTTGTTCTGGTTCCTTTTAACTGCGAAGCGGCGCTGTTGCTGAGCAGGTGCAGCGGTGTTGGCGGCAATCCTGGCAAGCTTCTTGGGGCACTCATTGGAGTAGTGACCCACAATTCCACATTCATAGCAGTTGACGGTGGACTTGTCTTTGGGGTTGACGGGAACAGCGTTACTCCCAGTCACGGGGGCAGTATTGGGGTGGTTGTTGTTGTTGTTGGTGTTGTTGTTGTTGTTGTTGTTGCTGTTGTTGCGGTTGTTGTTGGTGTTGCGGTTGTTGTTGTTGTTGCTTGGGCGGTAAATCTGAGCTGGGGGCTTGTTGTATCTTGAGGCAAATCCTCCAGTTGAGTTGTTGCGGTACTTCTGGGCGTTGTTGGGTCCATTCTGGTTCATCATTCTTCTCTTGCGGTTCTCGTTAGCTTGGTGCAGTTTCCCTTCCATCTGGATGGCTGAGTCCACCAGGGCTTCGAGGTCAGCGAACGGAATGTTCACTAACACAGTTTGCATTTCATCATGCAGTCCGTTCAGAAATCTCTCCTTCCTTTTCTCGTTGGTGTCGGTCTCATCCGGGGCGTACCTTGACAGTGTAAGAAACCTGTCGCGGTATTCCACCACGGACATTCTTCCTTGTTTGAGTTCGTGGAACTCGTCTCTCATTTTCTTGATCAGTCCTTGGGGCACATGATATTTGCTGAACCTGAGCTTGAAATCTGCCCAAGTCATCATCTGTCCTGCATTCATTGCGCGGGCACTTGTCCACCAGGCTCTGGCAGGTCCTGACAAATAGTGGGTGGCGAATAGTACTTTTTCTGCGGCTTCTACTCCCGCAACTTCCAGGTTGTTCTCCATTGTCTGGAGCCAGTCATCAGCGTCAAGTGGTTCTTCGGTCTTGCTGAACATCGGAGGGTTGGTGTTCTGAAAGTTCTTCAGCTTCGATCTAGGGTGATCGTGGTTTCCATGGCCCTGATTGTTCTGAGCTATCTGCTGCAGTGCAGCAATGTTGGCTTGTCGTTCAGCTCTCTCGGCTTCGCGGTCTTCCATCATCATCTGCAGCATTTGCATCATTGCCTCCTGGTTGGCGCTGCGGGTTGGTGGGGCCATCTGAGGATTGAGGTAGATGATAAGATACGAGGGAAATTTCTATGGTTTGTTTGAGTTAAATTCAAAAAGTTTCAAAACTTGAGTAGTGTTGAGGGGGTAAAACCAACAACACTTTTTCATTCATACCAAACATCACATATTACAAAGCTAACACACCGTTGGTTTTAAGAACCATTCCTCGCTCTACGATACAAAAGGGACAGATACAACTCACACCTACGATAGTGCTTTAGTGATACTACTCTTCATCTTCATGGATGGTGTGCTTAGCGACCAGCGCGGGCGTTGTCTAACTCCTTGCGTGTCTTGTGTAGCAGGAAGTCCAGGCATGCGACATAGTAGTTCATCTCCGGGTGCGGTGGCATGGTTAGTGGTCTTCCCATGGGATCATGTCTTGGGTAGTAGACAAAGCGAGTATTCTTGATCTTGTTCTCATTTTGTCCGCACAGACGGGCAATTGCTTCTTGCATGGCTTTGGCTATTCCATCCTTCCAAGTCTTTCCCGTTACAGAAAACCATATGGTTTCCCATATTGGGGCTCCTAGCTTTCCTCTCATATCTGCAGTAACTTCCCACCGAGGTGGTCCTCCCGATGGATGGTTGAGGGGTATTCCGAAGAACTCGGGATACGGGCGTCCTAAATATTCCACTAGTTTCTCCAGATCCTTCTCGAACATTAGGTCTCCTCCATGGCCAAGCTGATAGGATTCACATTGGTATTCCATCTGTGAGCAATTTATGATGAGTAAGTTAGAGAAGTGATCAAGTGTGCAAAATTTTATGTAGAATTGCAAGGAAAAGTAGAGTATGGATCTCTTATTTTGGAAAAGATCTCAAGGATAAGAGTGAGAATAAGTTTTCATAAATATCCACTTCATTGGTTTTGAAACTAAGTTTTTCGACGTCCATTCTAACTAGGGTCTCCTAAGGTCAACAATGGCTCTGATACCAACTTGTCAACACCCGGATTTTTAAGTCCAGATACCTATTATGCCGTACATCGCAATCCCAGGAATATTGTTTTTGCGAGACATAACAGATTGATATCACAGAACATCATTCATTACAACACATAATCGTCTTACATAGAGGGATCACATGATCCAGTCATAATACAACATAGTGGATCTAGAGATCCTATTACAAAACACATAGCGTAACGGTCGGTCCATCTGTTCCACAGGCAACGTGTGACGTCGGAGTAGTCCTAGTTGTCGTAGACGTCCCTGTCCATCTTCCTCGTTGTTGTTCTCCTTCATAGTCTGGCCATTTGAATAGCCAGGGACAAAGCCATGAGTACTTTAAAGTACTCGCAAACTAATACTAGTGTAAGTACTATCAACTATAGTAAGGGGTGCTAAGCTCTAGGTTTATTTGCATAAAGCCAGTTTTATTTCATAAGCATTTAGTAAAGGACTCTTCATTTGCTAACTAACTCAAGTGGGAACATTAGTGTCATTCCCACAACTCTGTTGTGATTCAAGTCAAAGTCACAATTCACCTTTCAAATTCAAGTCACCAGTCACATGTCATATTTTTGAAAAGGGTCTGACGGAACAGTATGGCCTTTCCAATCGTCCGTAACCGTGGACACGGCTATTCGAATGGTTCTACACTCTGCAGAGGTCGTACACTTGTGCCACAACATTTGCAATAATCCGTGAGGGTTAACTGGCCCTGATTTATCACACTCCGTGTGCGGACTACCAACCATAACCTTTCACTTACATACCCTAGTATAGGCACCTCTCCCCATGAGCTTGGCCTCCCAGTGAAGACAGACAGTCAGCCTGGGAACTGCACAGGGCTTGGGCCGGACATTCACCTCATTTAACGTCATTTCACATCATTTCATATTTCTTTGGAGGCAGCCCTTGGCATAACCCCGATGACGCTTGTTTAGAGGGAACCCATACTAAAATACATAAACTTCTAGTTAAGCCCTACCCACATCAGGTATTGTGGGGGTACTTTGTAAAATTGGAATGGTATCGCATCCGAACCCAACCATCAGTTTTTGTAAAGTTCACCATGTCATTCACAAGTCATATTCACCTTCAAAATCTTTCAATAGAATGACTCATCATTCCAAGGTTTTCCAAAGTCATTTCATTTCACAAGTTCCCATCTAGAGTAGTCAATTTTATTTGTTAGCACTCACAACTAGTCAGGAGAGGTGCTAACTAGCTTTGATTGTTCTAGGCTAACTTTGATACTCTTGTAGTACTCTATCTCTAGACCAAAGTTAACTATAAAAGCAAGTTATAATAATCCAAGTAAAAGCTTGTAAGAATAAAACTTGGGATGGGATCATGAAGCATAAAGTAATTGGTGAGTGTGCCTTTCTCTAGTAGAGCTTTGCACTTTGCAAGAATATTAGCTTGCCTTGAGTGGTATAGTGGTCAAAGTTCTCTTCTTCTTCTTCAAAGTAGACCTCCTCCTCCTGGTACTCCTCGGTACTAGCGTCTATAAACGAATACGAGGTATACAATCGCCAAACAAATCTTAAGGCTAGACTAAGCACACAAATGGTTCACACAAGCTATTCTAGCATCACAACATTATTAACATGTTGGTTGACTTTGTTTTCTTTTAAAGAAAAATAATTTCCTCTCATTACAAATATTAATTTAGGGTTTCTATTTAATTCTTTGAGAAATAATTTCCTCTCATTGAAATATTTATTAGTGATTCTATTTATTTATTTTGAGAAAATAATTTCCTCTCATTATCTTATTAAGATTTAATTTCTCTCATGAATAGTATGTGACCTAGGTTGACCAAAGTCAACCTCTTCACACTTATCATTTAAGAAAATGATTTAAATGAGGTGAGCACCTCATACCATTTAATCCTAACATGGTAAAGATTTAATATCACCAACAATTCATATGAGACCTAGGTGACCAGAGTCTCTACCTCCTTTTGAATTGGTGGTGACAAGATTTAAATGAGAGAAACACTCCCATATGATTTCTTAATAGTTTTGGACAATATCTTTGACTAGAAATAGCCATAAAGTCCTTTAATTAAACTAGGCCATGATCATTCAAAGTAAGCATGGAATATTTTTGCAGAAACAATTAGTACAAGTGTAATGTGATTTATGGGAGTTGGAATCAACTCAAAAGCATTTTTGGTTGATTTTTAATAATTGTTTGAAGTCACAAAAGGCCCTGTCTTGTTTATTTTGTCAATTTATTTCTACACCAAAAATAGGGTTGAGACCAGTGGCATTGGGTAGATAATTTCCTGGGCTTTCCAGAGATATAAAGTTTGTAAAAATTGACCAAGTAGATTTGTCCCTATTTAAATTTGAAGTTGACATCAGATTGCAACTTAAATCAAAACTGGATTTGGAATTCAAACTGCGTGGGCTGGCGGGAAATGCTACTGGGCTGCAGAGGGGAAAAAGAATGGGCCGGCCCAGCTAACGTTTTAGACGCAGCGGGCCATCTGACGAGGTAGGGCCCAGGCGTCAGTGAGTGAGAACACCGAAACGGTATGGGCTAACCTCGTCCGCGCGATTAGGAGATGATCTGACGGTGTGGGTGCGTCTTCTTCGCCGGGGGAAGGAGCATGCTGGAGCGGTGGAGGTAGGGGTTCAGCGGCCTACCGGAGCTCCGGCGAGGGGTGGCGAAGTGCGGCGGCGACGCTGTCGAGGCAGGGCAAGTAGATGGAGCAGACGGCGGCTCGGATTGTGGCCGCAATCACCGGCTTGCTTGGTGGCGGTGCTGCGGGTCTTCAGCTCGCAATTGGGCGGCTGCCGGCGACGATGTGGTTGGGAGAGGAGCGGTGGCGGATCAGAGAGAGGAGAGGAGTAGAATGGCGTGAGAAATCCGTCGCGGAGGGGTCTCCATTTATAGGTTCGAGGGTGTGGCCGTGGCGCTCGGGGCAGTTGACGGCGACGACGGCGATGGAGTGGCGGAGCGGTCCTGGCGATGACGCAGGTGAATAGGCGACTTCAGTGCGAGTGCAGGGGACGTGACGGCATGGAAAAAGGTGGTGCGTGGAGGTCAGGAGCATGACGCGAGCGGCGAGTCCCGTGGCGGAAGTCGCCGATGATGACGACGGCGTCCGTCCTTCCCGGCAGCAACGGGCATGTCTGGGAGGTTGGTGGTACACTGTGACGTGTGTGGGTGCAAGGAGGGGTCTAGGGAAGGGCCGTGCTGACGAGGCGCGAGGGTGAACTGGCGCGCCCAAAGTGCTCGCCGTGCGCGCTCTGGCGCGGCATGGACGTCACGGGCACGACGCGTTTCAGCGCGTGTCGTTGTCTCCTTGGCTTAGGGATATGTCCAGCATGATCAGCAGCACCAGGGGAAGGTGAAGGACATGCTGAGGTAGGGTTTAGGTGAAAGGAGAGGATGATGGCATGGTCATGCCGTGCTCACCTCGGCATGGCCTTGTTCTGGTCACCATCGCCAAGGTACTGGGGTACAAGTGCTAGGCTTTGTCTCCTGGGTGCTAGAGGGTGTTAGTGATGACATAGGATTGAGGGTTGAGGGGATTATCCACTGGATTTTAACATGTTTCACTTCACCCAGATTGTGCACATCAAGTGCTCGACACAAGGCCCGCATGAACTCAAGTTTTGAATTTTGGCACCAAATTTTATGGGAGTGATTCATACAAAAAATGTGATGTAGTGGTGGTGTTGGTTGGTCAAGGAGAGTGGATTTGTGAAAAACCAAAATGGGTAAGATCTTGAATCTGCTTTTATGTCTCTACTTTGCTTGATCACCATTTGAAATTGAGCAAGAATTTGTGGTGATGGTTTTGGGAAAAGTTGTTCACCTTGATGTTGTCTTGGATGAGGTGCAAAGAATTGGCAATGTTTAGTTTAGAAATCTTCCAAAACAGGGGCTCAAAGATGGCATCAGGTTAAAATTGTCAATTTTGACCATTAGTGCATGTGAGCTCATTTTGATTTCAAATTTGATTTGATTTGAGTTTCTTTGATTCCAAAAGTGTTAATATGTGTTTAGTAACCAACTCCAACTAATGGGGCAAGCCAAAAGGGTCTAGGTTAAAGATTTGCAAAATGGCCATAAGCACATGTATGTGATGAAGTGCCTTTTTCTTAATTTCTTAATTTCCTTTTCTTTGCTTCACTTAGGCATGGTCTAGGGTTTATTTAGTATTGGATTGAGTTTGGTAAAGTTTTCAAACCATTAGGGTAAGGTAGGAGGGCATAGATCAAAATTGGGTAATATGGCTATGTGCCACATATGCTTCTATGCATATGTTTATTTTATTTTTGTTTCTTACTTGATTTGGTTGGAAAGTACTAGGTTATGTTTGTTGATGTTTTCAAAACCTCTAAACAAGGTACAAAGGCCTAGGTAAAAGTTTTACCAAAAGTAGCCATAGGCACTTAGGTCCTTTTCTTATTTAATTTAATTTCTTCTTATTTTGTTTATCATGGATGGTTAGAAGATGGGGTGAGGTTTAGGGTTTAGTGAGGTTTAACAAGGGTTCACCACCCTTTAGAAAAGTAAGAAGGGTATTGGTCAAGATTTGCATACTAGGGTTATATACCCACATATGTCTTTTTATTTTATTTTAGTTTCTTCCTATTTGGTTTTTGAGAAGGTTAGGGTTTAGGGTTTTGGAAACATGTTCAAGCAATAAACAAAGAATCATGGCAATAGCATAAGACTTAAGCATGCTCACTATGTATCCAACTAAATTTAATAAAAGTTTTTGTTGGTTCCAAAATTTGGAAAAAGGGAAATTCATTTTCTTTGTTTTGAAATTTTTGGGATGTTACAAACCCTTCCCCCTTAAACAAATCTCGTCCCGAGATTTTAAGAAAAGTTAGGTTCCTAAGAGAGATTGGGCAATTGGATTAACAGGAGACATACTTGGCATGGCTTGAGGTGCTTCCTGTGCTTCAGTGGCATTGATGTGGTAGAGGCGGCCGTTGCGGTTGTTCTGGTCCCTTTTAACTGCGGCGTTGGCTGAGCAGGTGCAGCGGTGTTGGCGGCAATCTGGCAAGCTTCTTGGGGCACTCATTGGAGTAGTGACCCACAATTCCACATTCATAGCAGTTGACGGTGGACTTGTCTTTGGGGTTGACGGGAACAGCGTTACTCCCAGTCACGGGGGCAGTATTGGGGTGGTTGTTGTTGTTGTTGTTGGTGTTGTTGTTGTTGTTGTTGTTGTTGCTGTTGTTGCGGTTGTTGTTGGTGTTGCGGTTGTTGTTGTTGTTGTTGTTGTTGTTGCTTGGGCGGTAAATCTGAGCTGGGGGCTTGTTGTATCTTGAGGCAAATCCTCCAGTTGAGTTGTTGCGGTACTTCTGGGCGTTGTTGGGTCCATTCTGGTTCATCATTCTTCTCTTGCGGTTCTCGTTAGCTTGGTGCAGTTTCCCTTCCATCTGGATGGCTGAGTCCACCAGGGCTTCGAGGTCAGCGAACGGAATGTTCACTAACACAGTTTGCATTTCATCATGTAGTCCGTTCAGAAATCTCTCCTTCCTTTTCTCGTTGGTGTCGGTCTCATCCGGGGCGTACCTTGACAGTGTAAGAAACCTGTCGCGGTATTCCACCACGGACATTCTTCCTTGTTTGAGTTCGTGGAACTCGTCTCTCATTTTCTTGATCAGTCCTTGGGGCACATGATATTTGCTGAACCTGAGCTTGAAATCTGCCCAAGTCATCATCTGTCCTGCATTCATTGCGCGGGCACTT
Organism: Lolium multiflorum; assembly: GCA_030979885.1. NCBI lineage: Eukaryota > Viridiplantae > Streptophyta > Magnoliopsida > Poales > Poaceae > Lolium > Lolium multiflorum. The sequence continues at coordinate 168,357,992 of CM061750.1, forward strand.
GTCCACCAGGCTCTGGCAGGTCCTGACAAATAGTGGGTGGCGAATAGTACTTTTTCTTCTCCCCGCAACTTCCAGGTTGTTCTCCATTGTCTGGAGCCGTCATCAGCGTCAAGTGGTTCTTCGGTCTTGCTGAACATCGGAGGGTTGGTGTTCTGAAAGTTCTTCAGCTTCGATCCAGGGTGATCGTGGTTTCCATGGCCGATTGTTCTGAGCTATCTGTGCAGTGCAGCAATGTTGGCTTGTCGTTCAGCTCTCTCGGCTTCGCGGTCTTCCATCATCATCTGCAGCATTTGCATCATTGCCTCCTGGTTGGCGCTGCGGGTTGGTGGGGCCATCTGAGATTGAGGTAGATGATAAGATAAGAGGGAAATTTCTATGGTTTGTTTGAGTTAAATTCAAAAAGTTTCAAAACTTGAGTAGTGTTGAGGGGGTAAAACCAACAACACTTTTTCATTCATACCAAACATCACATATTACAAAGCTAACACACCGTTGGTTTTAAGAACCATTCCTCGCTCTACGATACAAAAGGGACAGATACAACTCACACCTACGATAGTGCTTTAGTGATACTACTCTTCATCTTCATGGATGGTGTGCTTAGCGACCAGCGCGGGCGTTGTCTAACTCCTTGCGTGTCTTGTGTAGCAGGAAGTCCAGGCATGCGACATAGTAGTTCATCTCCGGGTGCGGTGGCATGGTTAGTGGTCTTCCCATGGGATCATGTCTTGGGTAGTAGACAAAGCGAGTATTCTTGATCTTGTTCTCATTTTGTCCGCACAGACGGGCAATTGCTTCTTGCATGGCTTTGGCTATTCCATCCTTCCAAGTCTTTCCCGTTACAGAAAACCATATGGTTTCCCATATTGGGGCTCCTAGCTTTCCTCTCACTACTAGGAAAAGGGCTACCGCCGGCGCCCCAGAAACCCTTACCGCCGGCGTTTTCGTGTTCGCCGGCGACCTCCTCGCCGGTGGTAACCCCTTACCGCCAGCGTTTACCAAATCGCCGGTGGTAAGTGTCATTATCCCCGGCGCTTTGCTCAAATCGCCGGCGGTACAGGCTTAGCACCGGCGTCTTACCAATTCGCCGGGGGTAATCGGCTGCACCGCTGGCGATTCCAATTTCGCCAGAGGTATAATTTAGGAGCGCCGGTGGTATTGATCACAGGATTAAAAAAATAAAACTCGAAATGTAATGTATATACACTAGAACACACACCAGAATACAGACCAGAATACACAGTACATACACAAGAATACACACATCAAAGTATAACACAGATATTACTAGAAATACAGCCAGATACACAGGAATGCTACCCAGCATTTCCAAGAAAGCAAGAAGAACATGCACAATTCGCAAAAAATAGGAGCAAGACTACATATAGTTTGGACAGTTGCTTTTGTTTGAGAAATTCTTCAGTTTGGGTATTCAACGATTGGTATGGTCTTGAGATTAAGGAACAAATGCTCTTCATCTAATGTTCCTAAATCAATTCGTAACAATAATGGATCCTAGACTAGATAGAAGCGGCAGAGCGCATCACAGCATTACTTGGGCGTCGCCGGCAGTCCAGCAGTCCTGCGAGAAGGACGGCGCGACCGTGAAGCTAGGCTAGGGCGAGATGCAGGCGGGGTACGGCAGCGACAACGGTAATGAATCTAGGGAGAGAGGGAGGGGGCGCACCTGCGGTGGAGACAGCAGCGACGGCAGCAGATCGACGGCGGCCGTGGGGGTGGGGGACAGCAGCGACGGCGACCTCCTTCCTCCTGCTAGTGGCCGACGATGGCGGCCTCCTTCCTCCTGCTGATGGCGGCCTCCTTCCTCCTGCTGGTGGCCGACGAACTGGTGGCACGGCGGCGGAGGTCTGGGGGAGGCGGCGACGGTGAGGAAGGAGGAGAGGGGAACGACGGTGGAAAGGGGAGAGAGGGAGGCAGGGGAGAGGGGCGCACCTGCGATGGAGGGATCGACGGCGGCAGGGGGCAGCGACGGTGGTGGATCGACGACGGCGGCTGGGGAGCGACGGTGGCAGTGGGGGATTTTTTCGTCGATTTGGCCGTGGAGGGGAGCGACGCGCACACGGCTAAGTCATGGAACTACTACCCCCGGCGTTTTGGCGTAAACGCCGGCGGTAACTTCGCACTCACTAACATGTGGGCCATAGTTAGTTTCCACCGGCGGAAAGGGCCTAATTCGCCGGGGGTATTTTTTTTCTTCCCAGCTGGCGAGGCGCCTTTAGTTGTATAAGCATGTTAATTAATCAAAACCGAGTCCTTAACAAAGTGGTGCCACTCTCGATCTTATGCTGAAGCACCCAGGGTTCGAATCCCTGTGGATGCAAAAAGGCCAACCTTTTTTTTCCTTCCCTTTTCTAGCTAAGACTTAATTCTTAAATTGTAAAGTGCTTTTGGCGACATCCGATAAAAAATCAATGAAGGATAAATTGCAAGACATAAATTTAGGATTTTAATTCTTGAATGACTTCAAAGTCCTTTCAGCGAGATCCGATAAAAAACCAAGACATAAATTTAGGATACACTTGAGAAGGACAAATGGTTGTTCGAGAGATAATTATTAGAAATACACAAATGACTTCAAAGTCCCTTCCGCTTGATCCTTGTGACCCCACCGGTATCGTCGCGACTCCTTGTGTACGGAGGAACACTTGACCTAGGTAGCGTCGTCCTTCTTCTTCTTAGTGTGTAGGTTCTATCGTCTTCATCGGGTTCTTCCATCATTGGGTCTCCGACGAGGCCGTCGAAGTCTTGCTCGTCGGCCACTCCATCCATTCCGACGAGGGCCCTTTTTCCTCTCCTTACGACAACACGGCTGGGCCTTGACGGGTCAGTTATGAAGAAGCATTGCTCGACGTGCTTAGCCAATACCCAAGGCTCATTTTGCGCGGTGGGGTTCTTGGTCTTGGATTTGGGGGGCAGTCGCATGGTGGTGACATACGCATCTTCTTTTGTGACGTCCGTAGCCCATCTGACACGAAACATCGGTAGCTTCTCCCCGACGTAGTCGAGCTCCCAGATTTCCTCGATCCTTCCGTAGTACCTTTTCTTCTCTTCACCCGTGTACGATTCCATCGTCACGCCCGAGTTCTGATAGTCGCTTTTTTTGTCTCTCTCCTCTGTGGAGAATGTGTAACCGTTGATGTCGTACTTCTGATAAGTCATGAGGTTGGGGGCGGGCCCATAAGACAAGGCCAATATCATTTTGTCTACGTCGCTTGCCATTGGTGGGGGATTGGCATCAATCTGGTCTTTGAACCAGCTCGCGAAAGAGGAGTTGTGAGCTCTAAATACCTCTTGTTCCGTCATCGGCTTGTCAGCCCTGCTCTTGATCATGTTTATGTGCTGATCCACCCAAGGCTCTACCTCGTTCATGTGTTGTAGTGCTACTAAGTGGGCCCTGTTAAAGTCTGTTCTCCTATCATCTTGATCGGCGTCGATTTCCCTCCTGCCAGCGTTGTGGCCTACTCCCTCGAATCTGCCGAGGTGCTTGTTGGCGGGCAATCCAACCGGACGTGGGTCGTCCTCGTTTAAATAATTCTTGCAGAAAGAGATGCACTCCTCGGTGAGAAAGCCCTGGACGATGCTTCCATCCGGATGTGCCCTGTTACGAACATATCCTTTGATGAAGCCGTTCATTCTTTCTAACGCCATCATGTTGTGAAGGAACGCGGGCCCAAGATCCTCGATATCGTCCACTATATGCACCAGCAGATGGACCATGATGTCAAAGAATGCGGGCGGGAAGTACATCTCCATCTCGCATAGGACGGTGACGATCTCTTCCTGCAGCCTCCCGAGTTTCTTGACGGTTATCGACTTTCGAGTGATGACGTCAAAGACGTTACACAGGTCAGTCAGCGTCGCACGAACGTGTGGTTCCATTATCCCTCGGATAGCAACCGGAAGTATCTGCGTCATCATGACATGACAGTCATGAGACTTCATCCCGCTGAAGATTTTTTTCGTCGGGTCCAGCCATCTTCGTATCAGCCCCGCGTAGCCTAGGGGAAATTTGACTTCTAGTAGGCACTTGAAGAATTGTTCGAGCTCATCGGGATTTAGAGTGAAGCAGGAGGGGCGAGGAGTTTCGTGCTGCCTGGCCACCCTTTTGCGTTTGCGACCATCCGTCTCCTCCTCCTCAGTTTCCTGGTCAACCTGCGCAAAATGAAGCTCTTTTCTGATATGAAGGGCCATCAGGTCGTGTCTTGCTTTCGATCCGTCTTTGGTCCTCTCCGGCATGTTGAGCACAGTGCCAAGCAAGCTCTCGCACACGTTCTTCGTGATATGCATGACATCAAGGCTATGAGGCGTACCGAGGATCTTCCAGTACGGCAAGTCCCAAAACACGGACCTCCTTTTCCATACCCCCAAGAGCGGCCCGGGTTCCTTTTTCTTTCTCTTGTCTCCTTTCTTCCGCTTCTGGATCTTTATCTTACCCGCCGGAGGGCAGTCTTTCCAGTTTTTCAACAGAGTATCTATCTCTTCGCCGCTTCGCCTAGGTGGAGGTCCCTCGACCTCATCCTTCCCATTGAACAGGTCTCCACGCTTCCTCCACGGGTCATTCTTGGGAAGCCACATTCGATGCCTCATGTAGACGGTTTTTGAAGACCCGGGATCCTTACCCAGCTGTAAAAACGGCGTCTTTTCCATGCATCTCACACATGCCTTGTGTCCGTGGCACACCTGGCACGCGATATATCCGTATCCAAGATAGTCCTGCACCGTCGTCAACAGTGCGGCTTTCATACGGAAAGTTTCTTGTCCGTAGGCGTCCCAAGTTTCTATCCCTTCCTCCCACAGAGTGACTAGCTCCTCCTTCAATAGCTCCAGATACAGGTTGATATCGCTCCCTGGCTGCGTCGGCCCTTGGATTAGCATACTCATGTGTATGTACTTCTTCTTCAGGCATAACCATGGAGGGAGGTTGTACATCCATACAAACACGGGCCAGGTGCTGTGCTTGCTGCTTTGGTTCCCAAACGGATTGAGTCCGTCGGTGCTCGCACCCAACCTGATGTTCCTTGGTTCTTTCCCGAATTCTTCGTAATACTCATCGTCTAATGTTTTCCACTGGCTTGCATCCGAAGGGTGTGTTAGCACTGGGTTTTCAACCCGTTCTACATCACGCATCACCGCCTCCTTTCTTTCCGCGTGCCAGCGCATGAGCTTTGCTTCCTTGGGGTCCACGAAGTACCGCTGTAGACGGGGCGTGAGCGGGAAGTACCACACAACTTTTCGAGGAGATTTTTTTGTCCCTCTCTTGTATCGAGATTCGCCACATTGTGGGCATGTATCGAGATTGGCATGCTCGTTCCGATATATTACGCAATCACTAATGCATGCGTGGTATTTCTGGTGCGGTAAATCGAGAGGGCACACGATTTTCTTGGCCTCCTGTAGGCTACCGGCACAAGTGTTATCTTTAGGAAAGTGGATCTTCAAGTATCCGAAGAGTTCGTCCACGCTTGTGTCCGTCCATTTGTGCTTTGCCTTCATCTCCATAATATCGAGAGCGTATCTCAGACGGCTCTCCTCCGTCCCACGAGCTGCATCGTACAACGGAGTTCTCGAGTCTACCTCGAGTTGATCCAGCTTAGCCTTCCGTCTACCAGCGATTTTGGGGTCGGTCGATGTGTTGCTGAGAAGAAGTTCTTGAACATGACGGTCCTGCACGGCCGCGGTTAGCGGGGTATTTCTACTCATGTCCTCGTCGGCCGCATGCTCTTCCCGGCCTTCTTGATCACCATCAACGTGTGCGCCATCCTCTTCAGCCTCGTCTCCATTGTCGTGTGGGGCATCCTCTCCATCACCTTTGTTATCATCACCTCCACCATCATCATCTCCATCATCATCACCATCGATATCATCATCTCCATCATCACTCATCCACTGAGTATGCCCCTCCATGAAACTATACCTGAGCAGGTGTTGATTCACTATGCCTGACAAGGGGTCAAACAACGATCCTAGCTTGCATCTTCGACAAGGACACATTATATCCTTTCGCTTTTTTAGATACATGTCGGCCGTCGCGCGTTCCACGTATCTATTCACGACGCTTTCCCTCATCTCGATGACCATCGCCGCCTACAAGACAAGATAATTGATTACACCGCCGTCTCGGTCTTCACGGAAAAAATTCGGCATGACCTTTGCTAAATATTGTCATGCTGGAGTTCCAAAATTCGCCGGAACGGAAGTTAATCAACATTCCGGCAAAACATTGGCAACTCAATGTTCCTGCATGCGTAAACAAATGCAAAACAATGCATATACATATATGGAACCGCGCCTTTTGCAATTTTACTAGTGACATAACCGCGACTTTTCAACAACTCATGAACATTCCACTAATTAGTTATATACCTATTAGTTGACACGACGTCCAAAAGCACCGAAGAGAGGCCACACGTCGACTTTATGCTCGAGAGATCTAGAGATCTAAGAAATGGAGAGATCTAGCTAGATCTAGTGGAAAAGGTGGTGGGAGGAGATAGATCTAGATCTAGATTATGCAAATCATGCTAGAGGGGCTAGGTAGTCCATGATTTGCTCAAATACATCATATTTTATTGGTTGAAATAGCTAAAATGGGTGGGGGAATGAGCTAACTAGTGCTTGGGTTGATTTGCCATCACATATGAGTGTGTGTGGGTGGTGGTAGGTGGCTGGTCGTCCTAAATGGACATGCCCAGGTTACCGCCGGCGCCTGCAAACAAAATTGCCAGCGGTAGGGCCCGTTACCGCCGGCATCTGCGGGACGAAAACGCCGGCGGTACGTTAAGGCTGGGTGGCCCACCCCGGCTCGGATACCCCCGGCATTTACTGCGCGCGTTCGCCGGCGGTAAAGCCCAGTATCCCTGGCGCTTTGGGTCCAACTCGCCGGCGGTAAGGCTAGGCCCAAATGGGACCCCGCGGCCCATTGCACCCCCGGCGCCTCCATTTCTTTTTCGCCGGCGGTAATGATCCACCCCCGGCGCTTGGGCCCAATTCGCCGGCGGTACTGTTAGGCCCCCCTGGAAGGTATTACCGCCGGCATCTTCAGCTCGTATTTGCCGGCGGTAAGGAGTGCGGCTATAAGCCTTTTCCTAGTAGTGTCTCATATCTGCAGTAACTTCCCACCGAGGTGGTCCTCCCGATGGATGGTTGAGGGGTATTCCGAAGAACTCGGGATACGGGCGTCCTAAATATTCCACTAGTTTCTCCAGATCCTTCTCGAACATTAGGTCTCCTCCATGGCCAAGCTGATAGGATTCACATTGGTATTCCATCTGTGAGCAATTTATGATGAGTAAGTTAGAGAAGTGATCAAGTGTGCAAAATTTTATGTAGAATTGCAAGGAAAAGTAGAGTATGGATCTCTTATTTTGGAAAAGATCTCAAGGATAAGAGTGAGAATAAGTTTTCATAAATATCCACTTCATTGGTTTTGAAACTAAGTTTTTCACACGTCCATTCTAACTAGGGTCTCCTAAGGTCAACAATGGCTCTGATACCAACTTGTCAACACCCGGATTTTTAAGTCCAGATACCTATTATGCCGTACATCGCAATCCCAGGAATATTGTTTTTGCGAGACATAACAGATTGATATCACGAACATCATTCATTACAACACATAATCGTCTTACATAGAGGGATCACATGATCCAGTCATAATACAACATAGTGGATCTAGAGATCCTATTACAAAACACATAGCGGAAGCGAAGTAACGGTCGCGGTCCATCTGTTCCACAGGCAACTGTTGACGTCAGGAGTAGTCCTAGTTGTCGTAGACGTCCTGCTGTCCATCTTCCTCGTACTGTTGTTCTCCTTCATAGTCTGGCCATTTGAATAGCCAGGGACAAAGCCATGAGTACTTTAAAGTACTAGCAAACTAATACTAGTGTAAGTACTATCAACTATAGTAAGGGGGTGCTAAGCTCTAGGTTTATTTGCATAAAGCCAGTTTTATTTCATAAGCATTTAGTAAAGGACTCTTCATTTGCTAACTAACTCAAGTGGGAACATTAGTGTCATTCCCACAACTCTGTTGAAGTCAAAGTCACAATTCACCTTTCAAATTCAAGTCACCAGTCACATCATATTTTTGAAAAGGGTCTGATGACGGAACAGTATGGCCTTTCCAATCGTCCGTAACCGTGGACACGGCTATTCGAATAGTTCTACACTCTGCAGAGGTCGTACACTTGTGCCACAACATTTGCAATAATCCGTCGGGGTTAACTGGCCCTGATTTATCACACTCCGTGTGCGGACTACCAACCATAACCTTTCACTTACATACCCTAGTATAGGCACCTCTCCCCATGAGCTTGGCCCCAAGTGAAGAGACAACAGCCTGGAACTGCACAGGGCTTGGGCCGGACATTCACCTCATTTAACGTCATTTCACATCATTTCATATTTCTTTGGAGGCAGCCCTTGGCATAACCCCGATGACGCTTGTTTAGAGGGAACCCATACTAAAATACATAAACTTCTAGTTAAGCCCTACCCACATCAGGTATTGTGGGGGTACTTTGTAAAATTGGAATGGTATCGCATCCGAACCCAACCATCAGTTTTTGTAAAGTTCACCATGTCATTCACAAGTCATATTCACCTTCAAAATCTTTCAATAGAATGACTCATCATTCCAAGGTTTTCCAAAGTCATTTCATTTCACAAGTTCCCATCTAGAGTAGTCAATTTTATTTGTTAGCACTGGCAACTAGTCAGGAGAGGTGCTAACTAGCTTTGATTGTTCTAGGCTAACTTTGATACTCTTGTAGTACTCTATCTCTAGACCAAAGTTAACTATAAAAGCAAGTTATAATAATCCAAGTAAAAGCTTGTAAGAATAAAACTTGGGATGGGATCATGAAGCATAAAGTAATTGGTGAGTGTGCCTTTCTCTAGTAGAGCTTTGCACTTTGCAAGAATATTAGCTTGCCTTGAGTGGTATAGTGGTCAAAGTTCTCTTCTTCTTCTTCAAAGTAGACCTCCTCCTCCTGGTACTCCTCGGTACTAGCGTCTATAAACGAATACGAGGTATACAATCACCAAACAAATCTTAAGGCTAGACTAAGCACACAAATGGTTCACACAAGCTATTCTAGCATCACAACATTATTAACATGTTGGTTGACTTTGTTTTCTTTTAAAGAAAAATAATTTCCTCTCATTACAAATATTAATTTAGGGTTTCTATTTAATTCTTTGAGAAATAATTTCCTCTCATTGAAATATTTATTAGTGATTCTATTTATTTATTTTGAGAAAATAATTTCCTCTCATTATCTTATTAAGATTTAATTTCTCTCATGAATAGTATGTGACCTAGGTTGACCAAAGTCAACCTCTTCACACTTATCATTTAAGAAAATGATTTAAATGAGGTGAGCACCTCATACCATTTAATCCTAACATGGTAAAGATTTAATATCACCAACAATTCATATGAGACCTAGGTGACCAGAGTCTCTACCTCCTTTTGAATTGGTGGTGACAAGATTTAAATGAGAGAAACACTCCCATATGATTTCTTAATAGTTTTGGACAATATCTTTGACTAGAAATAGCCATAAAGTCCTTTAATTAAACTAGGCCATGATCATTCAAAGTAAGCATGGCATATTTTTGCAGAAACAATTAGTACAAGTGTAATGTGATTTATGGGAGTTGGAATCAACTCAAAAGCATTTTTGGTTGATTTTTAATAATTGTTTGAAGTCACAAAAGGCCCTGTCTTGTTTATTTTGTCAATTTATTTCTACACCAAAAATAGGGTTGAGACCAGTGGCATTGGGTAGATAATTTCCTGGGCTTTCCAGAGATATAAAGTTTGTAAAAATTGACCAAGTAGATTTGTCCCTATTTAAATTTGAAGTTGACATCAGATTGCAACTTAAATCAAAACTGGATTTGGAATTCAAACTGCGTGGGCTGGCGGGAAATGCTACTGGGCTGCAGAGGGGAAAAAGAATGGGCCCGCCCAGCTAACGTTTTAGACGCAGCGGGCCATCTGACGAGGTAGGGCCCAGGCGTCAGTGAGTGAGAACACCGAAACGGTATGGGCTAACCTCGTCCGCGCGATTAGGAGATGATCTGACGGTGTGGGTGCGTCTTCTTCGCCGGGGGAAGGAGCGTGCTGGAGCGGCGGAGGTAGGGGTTCAGCGGCCTACCGGAGCTCCGGCGAGGGGTGGCGAAGTGCGGCGGCGACGCTGTCGAGGCAGGGCAAGTAGATGGAGCAGGGCGGCTCGGATTGTGGCCGCAATCACGGCTTGCTTGGTGGCGGTGCTGCGGGTCTTCAGCTCGCAATTGGGCGGCTGCCGGCGACGATGTGGTTGGGAGAGGAGCGGTGGCGGATCAGAGAGAGGAGAGGAGTAGAATGGCGTGAGAAATCCGTCGCGGAGGGGTCTCCATTTATAGGTTCGAGGGTGTGGCCGTGGCGCTCGGGGCAGTTGACGGCGACGACGGCGATGGAGTGGCGGAGCGGTCCTGGCGATGACGCAGGTGAATAGGCGACTTCAGTGCGAGTGCAGGGGACGTGACGGCATGGAAAAAGGTGGTGCGTGGAGGTCAGGAGCATGACGCGAGCGGCGAGTCCCGTGGCGGAAGTCGCCGATGATGACGACGGCGTCCGTCCTTCCCGGCAGCAACGGGCATGTCTGGGAGGTTGGTGGTACACTGTGACGTGTGTGGGTGCAAGGAGGGGTCTAGGGAAGGGCCGTGCTGACGAGGCGCGAGGGTGAACTGACGCGCCCAAAGTGCTCGCCGTGCGCGCTCTGGCGCGGCATGGACGTCACGGGCACGACGCGTTTCAGCGCGTGTCGTTGTCTCCTTGGCTTAGGGATATGTCCAGCATGATCAGCAGCACCAGGGGAAGGTGAAGGACATGCTGAGGTAGGGTTTAGGTGAAAGGAGAGGATGATGGCATGGTCATGCCGTGCTCACCTCGGCATGGCCTTGTTCTGGTCACCATCGCCAAGGTACTGGGGTACAAGTGCTAGGCTTTGTCTCCTGGGTGCTAGAGGGTGTTAGTGATGACATAGGATTGAGGGTTGAGGGGATTATCCACTGGATTTTAACATGTTTCACTTCACCCAGATTGTGCACATCAAGTGCTCGACACAAGGCCCGCATGAACTCAAGTTTTGAATTTTGGCACCAAATTTTATGGGAGTGATTCATACAAAAAATGTGATGTAGTGGTGGTGTTGGTTGGTCAAGGAGAGTGGATTTGTGAAAAACCAAAATGGGTAAGATCTTGAATCTGCTTTTATGTCTCTACTTTGCTTGATCACCATTTGAAATTGAGCAAGAATTTGTGGTGATGGTTTTGGGAAAAGTTGTTCACCTTGATGTTGTCTTGGATGAGGTGCAAAGAATTGGCAATGTTTAGTTTAGAAATCTTCCAAAACAGGGGCTCAAAGATGGCATCAGGTTAAAATTGTCAATTTTGACCATTAGTGCATGTGAGCTCATTTTGATTTCAAATTTGATTTGATTTGAGTTTCTTTGATTCCAAAAGTGTTAATATGTGTTTAGTAACCAACTCCAACTAATGGGGCAAGCCAAAAGGGTCTAGGTTAAAGATTTGCAAAATGGCCATAAGCACATGTATGTGATGAAGTGCCTTTTTCTTAATTTCTTAATTTCCTTTTCTTTGCTTCACTTAGGCATGGTCTAGGGTTTATTTAGTATTGGATTGAGTTTGGTAAAGTTTTCAAACCATTAGGGTAAGGTAGGAGGGCATAGATCAAAATTGGGTAATATGGCTATGTGCCACATATGCTTCTATGCATATGTTTATTTTATTTTTGTTTCTTACTTGATTTGGTTGGAAAATACTAGGTTATGTTTGTTGATGTTTTCAAAACCTCTAAACAAGGTAGAAAGGCCTAGGTAAAAGTTTTACCAAAAGTAGCCATAGGCACTTAGGTCCTTTTCTTATTTAATTTAATTTCTTCTTATTTTGTTTATCATGGATGGTTAGAAGATGGGGTGAGGTTTAGGGTTTAGTGAGGTTTAACAAGGGTTCACCACCCTTTAGAAAAGTAAGAAGGGTATTGGTCAAGATTTGCATACTAGGGTTATATACCCACATATGTCTTTTTATTTTATTTTAGTTTCTTCCTATTTGGTTTTTGAGAAGGTTAGGGTTTAGGGTTTTTGGAAACATGTTCAAGCAATAAACAAAGAATCATGGCAATAGCACAAGACTTAAGCATGCTCACTATGTATCCAACTAAATTTAATAAAAGTTTTTGTTGGTTCCAAAATTTGGAAAAAGGGAAATTCATTTTCTTTGTTTTGAAATTTTTGGGATGTTACATACAATATATAGCTCATGGGACAAATAGCTTAAAAACTATTGTGGTAATGAATATGTAGTTATGTGTCTTAATTCTTATAAGTTGCTTGTTGAGCGGTAACCATGTTTTCTGGGGACGCCATCAACTTTATCTTTGTTGGATATCATGTGAGATGCTATGCATGTTCGTCTTGTCTGAAGTAGTGGACTTCATGATAAAATGGTTTGAGTATGCATATGTTAGAGAAGAACATTGGGGCGCTAACTAAAGCCATGTATCATGGTGGAAGTTTCAGTTTGTACATACAACCTCAATCTCTTATGAGAATATTAACTATTGTTGAATGCTTAAGCATTAAAAGAGGAGTCCATTATCTGTTGTCTATGTTGTCCCGGTATGGATGTCTAAGTTGAGAATAATCAAAAGCGAGAAATCCAATGCGTGCTTTCTCCTTAGACACTTGTACAGGCGGCATAGAGGTACCCCTTTGTGACACTTGGTTGAAGCATATGTTATGCGATGAGAATCCGTGTTTCCGAGATAGTAGGACAAGGTGCGAGCACTATTAGTACTCTATGCATGAGACATGCAACTTGTAGGAAGTATTATGCATAGCACATATGAATTATTACTACCGTTGACAAAATTGTTTCTATGTTTTCAAAACAAAAGCTCTAGCACAAAAATAGTAATCAATGCTTCCCTCTGCGAAGGGCCAATCTTTTAATTTATGTTGAGTCAGTTTACCCACTTCCTTCTATCTTAGAAGCAAACACTTGTGTTAACTATGTGCATTGATTCTTACATGTTTACTTATTGCACCTGTTATATTACTCTATGTTGACAAATATCCATGAGATATACATGTTACAAGTTGAAAGCAATTGCTGAAACTTAATCATCCTTTGTGTTGCTTCAATGCATTCTACTATGAATTTATTGCTTATGAGTTAGCTCTTATGCAAGTCTTATTGATACTTGTCTTGAAAGTACTATTCATGAAAAGTTTTGCTATATGATTCATTTGTTTAGTCATTATCTTTGTTAGCAATCTTTTGTTCAGATCACTCCATTCATCTCATATGCTTTACAATAATGTTGATCAAGATTATGTTGGTAGCATGTCACTTCAGAAATTATTTGTGTTATCGTTTACCTACTCGAGGACGAGTAGGAACTAAGCTTGGGGATGCTTGATACGTCTCAAACGTATCTATAATTTCTTATGTTCCATGCTACTTTTATTACAATACTTGAGTGTTTTACACATACTTTACAGCGTTATTTTACATTTTCCGGCACTAACCTATTAACAAGATGCCGAAGTGCCAGTTGCTGTTTTTCTGCTGTTTTGGTTTCAGAAATCCTAGTAAGGAAATATTCTCGGAATTGGACGAAATCAACGCCCAGGTCCTATTTTTGCACGAAGCTTCCGAAGTCCGAAGAGGAAACGAAGTGGGGCCACGAGGCGACGACACGCTAGGCGGCGCGGCTGGGCCTGGGCCGCGGCCCCGTTGTGTCGCCACCTCGTGTGGCCCCCTGACCTACCCTTCCGCCTACTTAAAGCTTCCGTCGCGAAACCCCCTGTACTGAGAGCCACGATACGGAAAACATTACTGAGAGGCCGCCGCCGCCAATCCCATCTCGGGGGATTCAGGAGATCGCCCGGCACCCTGCCGGAGAGGGGAATCATCACCGAAGGGGCTCTACATCATCATGCCCGCCTCCGGATTGATGCGTGAGTAGTTCATCCTTGGACTATGGGTCCATAGCAGCTAGATGGTTGTCTTCTCCGCTTGTGCTTTCATTGTATTAGATCTTGTGAGCTGCCTAACATGATCAAGATCATCTATTTGTAATGCTACATGTTGTGTTTGGTGAGATCCGATGAATATAGAATATTATGTTAAGTTGATTATCAATCTATCATATATGTGTTGTTTCTGTTCTTGCATGCTCTCCGTTGCTTGTAGAGGCTCTGGCCAAGTTGATACTTGTAACTCCAAGAGGGAGTAATTATGCTCGATAGTGGGTTCATGCCTCCATTGAATCTGGGATCGTGACAGTAGGTTCTAAGGTTGTGGATGTCTTGTTGCTACTAGGGATAAAACATTGATGCTTTGTCTAAGGATATTTGTGTTGATTACATTACGCGCCATACTTAATGCAATTATCTGTTGTTCGCAACTTAATACCGGAAGGGGTTCGGATGATAACCTGAAGGTGGATTATTTAGGCATAGATGCATGCTGGATAGAGGTCTATGTACTTTGTCGTAATGCCCTGATTAAATCACATAGTAATCATTGTTGATATGTATTGAATCTTTATTTGTCAATTGCTCGCCTGTAATTTGTTCACCCAGCATGTTAGTTATCTTATTGGAGAGACACCACTAGTGAACTGTGGACCCTGGTCCATTCTTTTACATCTGAATACATTCTACTGCTTTTCTGTTCTTTGCAAACAAACACCATTTTCCACTCGATACGTTTAATCCTTTGTTTTCAGCAAGCCGGTGAGATTGACAACCTCACTGTTACGTTGGGGCAAAGTACTTTGATTGTGTTGTGCAGGTTCCACGTTGGCGCCGGTTTCACTGGTGTTGCGCCGCACTACACTCCTCCACCAACAACCTTCACGTGCTTCTTGGCTCCTACTGGTTCGATAACCTTGGTTTCATACTGAGGGAAACTTGCTTCTATACGCATCATACCTTCCACTTGGGGTTCCCAACGGACGTGTGCTTCGCGCGTATCACCCGCCTTGATCTTTGGGACTACAAACTACACTCCATTTAACCAATCGATATTTCTTTTTCTCGCTATCACCTTGCCAAAAGAATCTGGATCGATAATAATCGAGTTTATGCAGAATTCCTTTTGGCAAAAGGAAGAATGATAACATATACAGTACCATATTTGTCAGTACCGAATTAATGAGTACCAATCTTCCTCCCAGGGATAGCAATTTGCCTTTCCAACTACTAAGGCGTTTCTGTAATCTTTCTTCTACAATTTTCCATTCAGCAATCGTGAGTCTCCGGTAGTGAATTGGAATACCCAAATAGCGAATAGGAAATTGGCCTTGCCCACAACCGAACAACTCTGTATATAGAGCTGTATCATCTTGGGCATCACCGAAACAGAACAATTCACTTTTATGGAAATTAATTTTCAATCCTGACAACTGCTCAAAAGCCACCAAGATTAATTTGAGGTTTTGAGCTTTTTCGAGATCATGATCCATAAATAGAATTGTATCATCGGCATATTGAAGAATAGATAAACCACCATCAACCAGATGTGGAATCACCCCTTCAATTTGACCATCAGACTTGGCCCGCTCTATGAGTATAGCCAGCATATCCGCCACAATGTTAAATAACATAGGTGATAACGGATCCCCTTGGCGTAACCCTTTTCGTGTTTGGAAATAATGGCCGGTGTCATCATTAACCCGAATTGCCACACTACCTCCATACACAAAATCATTTATTAAAGCACGCCATTCAGGAGAAAAACCTTTCATCCTGAGTGTCTGTTGTAGGAAAGACCACTTGACCTTGTCATAAGCCTTTTCAAAATCTAATTTCAAAATAACCCCATTTAATTTCTTAGTATGCATCTCATGTACCGTCTCATGCAAAACCGCCACTCCATCAAGAATATTTCTTCCTTGCATGAAAGCGGTTTGTGATGGCTGAACGACATGATCCGCAACCGTATTAAGTCCTCATTTAGAGAAAGTGAACTTTCATCCGGAGGACCAAACAAGCCTTTATAATAATTTGTAATATAAGATTTGAGTTGCTCATGGCCTTCAATCAACCCTTCATCTTGAATAAGAGAGTGAATACGTTTTTTCCGATGTCTCCCATTGGCTATGCCATGGAAATATCGCGTATTTGAGTCTCCTTCCAATATGAACTTGGCTTTGGAACGTTGGTACCATTTGAGTTCCTCTTCGCGAAGGAGACTCGCTATCTGCGCATTGGACTGATTCTTAAGTTCAATCTCATGCGGAGACAACGGTCTCACCTCAGCCAGCGCCTCTAGCTCATCAATCAAAGTTGATAAGCGAGTCTTCTCTTTCTTAAGAATACCAGCCATATGGGCCGCCCAACCAGAGAGATGTCTGCGCATTGCGCGCATTTTATTATTCCATCTCAAGATAGGAGTGCTACCACCAACCGGTCTTTCCCAAACCGTCTTAACCATTTCATGGAACCCTTCTCTATGTAACCAGCCAAGTTCAAATTTGAACGGCCTCTTACAAACAGATCGGGGGTTACCAGTAGTTAGGAGGATAGGAGCATGATCAGACAATTTTTCAATACGTTCTAGTGCACGGACAGACACCATAGGGTATTTATCTTCCCATTCGGTATCCATCAACACGCGATCTAGCTTTTCGTATGTGGGTTCAGGCAAACTGTTGGCCCAAGTAAACTGTCGACCGGACATAAACACCTCTCTCAAGTCAAGGCTATCAATGACAGCATTAAACAAGAAAGGCCAATGTCCATCAAAAAGACCTTTACTTTTTTCATGAGGAAATCTTAGTAAATTGAAATCACCTCCGATCAAAATCGGATAGGGATTATCTTTAGTAAGATTTACCAACTCACGTAAAAAGTCAGCCTTAAAAGCGTCTTGGGCAGCACCATACACGGCAACCAGACTCCACATGAAACCATCAGCTTTATTCTGGATGTCGAGCTTAATGTGATACTCTCCATCAGAACTAGCTAGAACAGTCATGGTGTCTATGCGGACGCCAAGTAAAATGCCACCAGACCTACCACGAGGGGGGCGAGAAAACCACTGAAAGTTAATCCCGCCTGATAAACGGTCGAGGAAACTCTGTGAGAAATTCCGCCTACCCGTCTCGGATATTGCAATAAAATCTAAATCATACTCTCTACAACCGTCGGCGATGGGAGAATGCTTAGCCAAGTCTCCAAGACCTCTGCTATTCCGAAACATGCCATTCATTGAGAAACTATTTTAGATTTAGAACCCTTGCAAAATCTACGAGACTTCTTTCCAGCTGAAGACCGAGAACCTCGTGCCGAAGCTTTTAGATCATAGACTGAACTAAGCTCCGAGTGTTCTAAGTCAACTTCTGAGATATTGCCAATGATATCCGAGAGAAGCTGACCATCTAGGATGTCATCCTCTTCATCATCTACTATCACGGACGTTTCAGGCCCCGTGGAGACGTTCGGAACAACCGTTAGACGGTCAAGTTCCGTCTGTCTCAACACATTAACCGAAACCGAGATCTCATCGGATGTATTACCCAATGAGACCCCAAGTGTACTCAAATTAGAAGAAATACGCGAATTAGAAAAAGAAGTAAAAGACTTGGACGTATGTTTAGTACCTGCCGTGTCGAGGTTAATCTCCGCCTTTCTTCGCATGGCCCTCTGCATGACATCCTCATCCGTGACCCCGGTCCCATCCTCTGCAAGCGCATACCTCCCACTCCTCCGCACCGTCGGCTGAACAACAGGTGGGATACTAGTGGGACGAGGCTGCTGCAAGGCGGGGACCGGCGCTGGTGAACTCGAGGGCGGAGAAGATGCTGAGGATGCGGGCGCCGAGTCAATCGATGCAGGGGTAGAAGGCGGCGTAGCCCCCTGCAACGATCCGGACCGCGGTGGAGAAGTCCCTGTAGGCGTGGGCGTAGCCGACGACATGCGAGGAGACCCCTCCTCCGACGTCGTCTCCAAGCGTGTCGAAGAAGACTGCTGCGGTGGTGCGGACGTCGGGGCCGGCTGGTGCTGCTCCTCACGCGGCGAGGCCGGCTGCATCGCGTGCGATGGCGGCGCGCCCGACTGCTGCTGCGCCGCGAGCAGCGTGTCCGGCTGTTGCACCTGCGCCCTCGGCGAGGCCGGCTGTAGCTGCCCCGTCGCGCGGGCCGAACCCGGCTGCTGCTGCATGCCCACCGTGGCCAGTGCATGCTGCTGCTGCAGCTGCAAAGCCGGCGACGCCGGCTGCAGCGGCTGTGTAGCCAGCCCCAACGCCGGCGTGGTCAGACTCGTAACTGACCGCTGCGACACCGTCGACTCGGCCTCCTGCCGTGTCAACGATGGGAGAACCAGCGGCGCCATAGGCAGCGTCGCCCCTTGCCGAAGCTCCGATCCCGTCTGAGTCGAAGTAGGAGACGGAACCGGTGTCACCTGCTGCGTAGTCGAAGTAGCGGAGAGTGAAGGAGCGGGTCGAGTACGCCCTTGCATGAAGGTACGGACTCGTGACGGAGAAGAAGACCGAGCAGCTACCGGTGGAGAAGCCACCAAGTGAGGTGACACCGTCCTAGCGCGAGCCACTATCTCCTCCCTCTATCAGTTCGCGGTGATAAACATTTACATTGTGCATTTAATCTGAAATATGTATATAAATTGGGATATTGCGTAACAGCTTTTACCTCGTGTTTTGAGAGTTTCCATGTTATTTCTCTACATGTGGATGCACGAAACTATATGTAGTGCTTCCTTTCAGGTGACAACAAGGTCCTACGCATCATCTACACATTTAATTACTCTTTCAAAAATAATCGGAGGGGGGGGGGGGGGGCAGTGGCCCTAGGACTTGCACATAGGTTCACCATTGCTAATTGTGGTGGGGCTTACTTATGCTGACATACTAGACTAGCGGGTGCTGGCTGAAGACGTGTGTCAAGTTGACGTGGGCACTACCTTTCGGGTAACCGACGTTGCCCTATCCTATATTTTCTACTTGGAGGCCCATGAAGGCACTTGGAGGCGAGGCGGCCCATCCGGGTGGTGCACCAGAAGATTCCTTGTCAAGACAAAGAAGCAGCCGAATAAGGAAAGATTAGATCTAAAATTATTGTAAACCTAGTCGTACTCGGTTAGACCTCTTGGGACCTGGCCTCCTATATAAAGGCCGGGAGAGGGCTGCCGAAGAGGACAATCAATCTTAGCAATCTTAGCCACCAGAAGCTTAGAGCTAGGTCACCATAGCGCTTAGCATCTCGACGAGATCTTAGCCGAACTATTCGGCACCCCATTGTAACCTATTATCATCATAATCAAGAACAGACAGGCAGGACGTAAGGGTTTTA
Organism: Lolium multiflorum; assembly: GCA_030979885.1. Taxonomy (NCBI): domain Eukaryota; kingdom Viridiplantae; phylum Streptophyta; class Magnoliopsida; order Poales; family Poaceae; genus Lolium; species Lolium multiflorum. The sequence goes on from CM061750.1 coordinate 168,377,404, forward strand.
CCTCATCGAGGGCCCCGAACCTGGGTAAATCGCTCTCCCCGCTTGTCCGTGAACCGATGTCTCGTGTTAGCTTGCAGGATTCCATCAACCCTAAGCCCCTATCGGAGGGCATTGCCGAGGAGCACCCTCGACACAAGTTCTGCATAAGGGGGAGTCGCTTGATACGTCTCCAACGTATCTATAATTTCTTATGTTCCATGCTACTTTATTGATGATATCTACATGTTTTATACACATTATATGTCATTATTATGCGTTTTCCGGAACTAACCTATTGACGAGATGCCGAAGTGCCAGTTCCTGTCTTGTTTTTGGTTCGAAATCCTAGTAAGGAAATATTCTCGGAATCGGACGAAATCAATGCCCAGCATCCTATTTTTCCACGAAGCTTCCAACACCGAGAGCCACCGGAGGGGAGCCCTGGTGGGCCCAGATGATAGGCGACGCGGCAGGGCTGGGCCCGCACCCTCCTAGTGTGTCGCCGCCTCGTCAGCCCTCCGACTCAGCGTCTTCGCCTATATAAGGTCCCTGACCTAAAACACGATACGAATAAGCCACGGTACGAGAAACCTTCCGAGCCGCCGCCATCGCGGGCCAAGATCTGGGGATAGGAGTCTCTGTTCGGCACGCCGCCGGACGGGGAAGTGCCCGGAAGGCTTCTCCATCGACACCGTTGCCATCTCCACCGCCATCTTCATCACCGCTGGCTCCATGAGGAGGGAGTAGTTCTCCATCGAGGCTCGGGGCTGTACCGGTAGCTATGTGGTTCATCTCTCTATGTACTTCAATATAATAATCTCATGAGCTGCCTTACATGATTGAGATTCATATGATGATGCTTGTAATCTAGATGTCATTATGCTAGTCAAGTGGGTTTTACTTATGTGATCTCAGGAGACTCCTTGTCCCACGTGTGTAAAGGTGACAGTGTGTGCACCGTGTGGGTCTCTTAGGCTATATTTCACAGAATACTTATTCACTGTTATGAATGGCGTAGTGAAGTGCTTATTTATATCCCTTTATGATTGCAATGTGTTTTGTATCACTATTTATCTATGTGCTACTCATGTGATGTTATTAAAGTAGTCTATTCCTCCTGCATGGTGTAATGGTGACAGTGTGTGCATCGTGTAGTTCTTGTCATAGATTATGATCATAATCTCTTGTAGATTGTGGAGTTAATTGTCATTATGATAGTATTGATGTGATCTATGCCTCCTTCGTAGTGTGATGGTGACAGTGTGCATGCTATGTTAGTACTTGGTTTATTTTGCAAAGATCTATTATGCTCTAAGGTTACTTAAATATGAATATCGAATGTTGTGGAGCTTGTTAACTCCGGCATTGAGGGTTCGTGTAATCCTACACAATTAGTGGTGTTCATTATCAAACAAGAGTATATGTAGCACAAAGGAAAGAGAACTTATTTATTATGTGATCAATGTTGAGAGTGTCCACTAGTGAAAGTATGATCCCTAGGCCTTGTTTCCACCACAAAGAATTGCTTCCTACGCCAGCAAGCTATTTTCTGGCGCCGCTTGTTTACTGTTTTTTGCATCTTTACTTTCTGCAATATTACCACCATCTATACCACCTGTGTTTTACTATCTCTTCGCCGAACTAGTGCACCTATACATCGACAAGTGTATTAGGTGTGTTGGGGACACAAGAGACTTCTTGTATCGTGATTGCGGGGTTGCTTGAGAGGGATATCTTTGACCTCTTCCTCCCTGAGTTCGATAAACCTTGGGTAATCCACTTAAGGGAAACTTGCTGCTGTTCTACAAACCTCTGCTCTTGGAGGCCCAACACTGTCTACAAGAATAGAAGCACCCGTAGACATCAAGCTATTTTCTCGCCGTTGCCGGGAGGAAAGGTAAAGGTACTCACACTCCGGATCTCGGCTACTAAGCTATTTTCCGCGCCGTTGTAAGTACTCGAAGCTATTTCCTTTAGATCCTGCAATTGCATCTTTTTGTTTCTTGTTTACACTAGTTAGGCATAATGGAAAACAACAAAAATATGAGAGATCTTTATGAACTTTATCTTGAATTAGGACATGATGTGTTTGAAGAGAGAATTAAAAAACCCATGGAAATTTATATGCATGCTAATGGGAATGTTATTAATATGAATGCTTTGAACACCATTGTTGCTAATGCTATGGAAAATTCTAAGCTTGGGGAGGTCGGTTTTGATGAAAATGATCTCTTTAGCCCTCCGGGTATTGAGGAGAAAGTTTATGTTGATTATGATATGCCTCCCATTTATGATGATTATAATAATAGTGGTCTTTTGGTGCCACCTACTATGGAGAGTAAATTTTATTATGATTATACTATGCCTCCTACACTTGATGAGAATAATAATGATAGTTACCTTGTTGAATTTGCTCCCACTACAACTAATAAAACTGATTATGCTTATGTGGAGAGTAATTATTTTATGCATATGGCTCATGACAAGAATGCTTTATGTGATAGTTATATTGTTGAGTTTGTTCATGATGCCACTGGAAGTTATTATGAGAGAGGGAAACATGGTTATATGCATCTTAATAATATTAAGTTTCCCCTCTTTATGTTGAGAATCTTGAAATTGCGCTTGTGTTGCTTTTCTATGCTTGTCACTTTGTTCTTCATGAATTTATTTGTGTACAAGATTCCTTTTCATAGGAAGCATGTTAGGCTTAAATGTGCTTTGAATTTGCCTCTTGATGCTCTCTTTTGCTTCAAATACTATTTCTTAGCATCATTAAAACTGCTGAGCCCATCTTAATGGCTATAAAGAAAGAACTTCTTGGGAGATAACCCATGTGTTTATTTTACTACAGCAATTTTTGTTTTGTTGAGTCTTGGAAGTTGTTTACTACTGTAGCAACCTCTCCTTATCATGTTTTTGTGCCAAGTAAAGTTTCTATGCTAAAGTTGATGTTATATTTGGGATCGCTGCGCAGAAACAACATTGCTGTCTGTCACGAATTCTGGCATAAGTCTCTGTAAAAAATTCGAAAAAATCTGCAAAATTACGAGCGTGATCCCCAGATATGTACGCAACTTTCATTAGTTTTGAGTTTTTCCGTTTGAGCAAGTTAAGTGCCCAGTCCAGATGCATCTTTACGGACTGTTCTGTTTTTGACAGATTCTGCCTTTTATTTCGCATTGCCGCTTTTGCTATGTTGAATGAGTTTCTTTGTTCCATTAACTTTCAGAAGCTTTGTGCAATATCCAGAAGTGTTAAGAATGATTGTGTCACCTCTGAATATGTGAAATTGTGGTTAAGCACTAACCCTCTCATGAGTTTGCTTGAAGTTTGTGTGAAGGAAGTTTTCAAGGGTCAAGAGAAGAGGATGATATACTATGATCAAGAAGAGTGAAAGGTATAAGCTTGGGGATGCCCCGGTGGTTCATCCCTGCATATTTTAAGAAGACTCAAGCATCTAAGCTTGGGGATGCCCAAGGCATCCCCTTCTTCATCGACAACTTATCAGGTTTCTTCTAGTGAAACTATATTTTTATTCCGTCACATCTTATGTACTTTACTTGGAGCGTCTGTTTGTTTTTATTTTTGTTTTGTTTGAATAAGTTCATCCTTGTGTGGGAGAGAGACACGCTCTGCTGGTTCGTATGAACACATGTGTTCTTAGCTTTTAATGTTCATGGCGAAGGTTGAAACTGCTTCGTTAATTGTTATATGGTTGGAAACAGAAAATGCTACATGTAGTAATTGGTAAAATGTCTTGGATAATGTGATACTTGGCAATTGTTGTGCTCATGTTTAAGCTCTTGCATCATATACTTTGCACTCATTAATGAAGAAATACATAGAGCTTGCTAAAATTTGGTTTGCATAATTGGTCTCTCTAAAGTCTAGATAATTTCTAGTATTGAGTTTTGAACAACAAGGAAGACGGTGTAAAGTCTTATAATGTTTACAATATGTCTTTTATGTGAGTTTTGCTGCACCGGTTCATCCTTGTGTTTGTTTCAAATAACCTTGCTAGCCTAAACCTTGTATCGAGAGGGAATACTTCTCATGCATCCAAAATCCTTGAGCCAACCACTATGCCATTTGTGTCCACCATACCTACCTACTACATGGTATTTCTCCGCCATTCCAAAGTAAATTGCTTGAGTGCTACCTTTAAATTTCCATCATTCACCTTTGCAATATATAGCTCATGGGACAAAATAGCCATAAAAACTATTGTGGTATTGAATATGTACTTATGCACTTTATCTCTTATTAAGTTGTTTGTTGTGCGATAACCATGCTTCTGGGGACACCATCAACTCTTTGTTGAATATCATGTCAGTTGCTATGCATGTCCGTCTTGTCTGAAGTAAGAGAGATCTACCACCTTAATGGTTAGAGCATGCATATTGTTAGAGAAGAACATTGGGCCACTAACTAAAGCCATGAATCATGGTGGAAGTTTCAGTTTTGGACATATATCCTCAATCTCATATGAGAACACTAATTGTTGCCACATGCTTATGCATTAAAGAGGAATCCATTATCTGTTGTCCATGTTGTCCCGGTATGGATGTCTAAGTTGAGAATAATCAAAAGCGAGAAATCCAAAATGCGAGCTTTCTCCTTAGACCTTTGTACAGGCGGCATGGAGGTACCCCTTTGTGACACTTGGTTAAAACATGTGTATTGCGATGATCCGGTAGTCCAAGCTGATTAGGACAAGGTGCGGGCACTATTAGTATACTATGCATGAGGCTTGCAACTTGTAAGATATAATTTACATAACTCATATGCTTTATTACTACCGTTGACAAAATTGTTTCATGTTTTCAAAATAAAAGCTCTAGCACAAATATAGCAATCGATGCTTTCCTCTTTGAAGGACCATTCTTTTACTTTTATTGTTGAGTCAGTTTACCTATCTCTCTCCACCTTAAGAAGCAAACACTTGTGTGAACTGTGCATTGATTCCTACATACTTGCATATTGCACTTGTTATATTACTTTACATTGACACTATCCATGAGATATATATGTTATAAGTTGAAAGCAACCGCTGAAACTTAATCTTCCTTTGTGTTGCTTCAATACCTCTACTTTGAATTATTGCTTTACGAGCTAACTCTTATGCAAGACTTATTGATGCTTGTCTTGAAAGTACTATTCATGAAAAGTCTTTGCTTTATGATTCATTTGTTTATTCATGTCATTACCATTGTTTTTGATCGCTGCATTCATTACATATGCTTACAATAGTATGATCAAGGTTATGATGGCATGTCACTTAAGAAATTATCATTGTTATCGTTTACCTACTCGAGGACGAGTAGGAACTAAGCTTGGGGATGCGATACGTCTCCAACGTATCTATAATTTCTTATGTTCCATGCTACTTTATTGATGATATCTACATGTTTTATACACATTATATGTCATTATTATGCGTTTCCGGAACTAACCTATTGACGAGATGCCGAAGTGCCAGTTCCTATTTTCTGCTTTTGAAAATCCTAGTAAGGAAATATTCTCGGAATCGGACGAAATCAATGCCCAGCATCCTATTTTTCCACGAAGCTTCCAGAACACCCGAGAGCCACCGAGGGGGCCCTGGTGGGCGGATGATAGGGCAACGCGGCTAGGGCTGGGCCCGCGCCCCCCTAGTGTGTCGCCGCCTCTTCAGCCCTCCGACTCTGCCTCTTCGCCTATATAAAGGTCCCTGACCTAAAACACGATACAAATAAGCCACGGTACGAGAAACCTTCTAGAGCCGCCGCCATCGCGAAGCCAAGATCTGGGGGACAGGAGTCTCTGTTCCGGCACGCCGCCGGGACGGGGAAGTGCCCCGGAAGGCTTCTCCATCGACACCGCTGCCATCTCCACCGCCATCTTCATCACCGCTGCTGCTCCCATGAGGAGGGAGTAGTTCTCCATCGAGGCTCGGGGCTGTACCGGTAGCTATGTGGTTCATCTCTCTCCTATGTACTTCAATACAATAATCTCATGAGCTGCCTTACATGATTGAGATTCATATGATGATGCTTGTAATCTAGATGTCATTATGCTAGTCAAGTGGGTTTTACTTATGTGATCTCCGGAGACTCCTTGTCCCACGTGTGTAAAGGTGACAGTGTGTGCACCGTGTGGGTCTCTTAGGCTATATTTCACAGAATACTTATTCACTGTTATGAATGGCGTAGTGAAGTGCTTATTTATATCCCTTTATGATTGCAATGTGTTTTGTATCACTATTTATCTATGTGCTACTCATGTGATGTTATTAAAGTAGTCTATTCCTCCTGCATGGTGTAACGGTGACAGTGTGTGCATCATGTAGTTCTTGTCGTAGATTATGATCATAATCTCTTGTAGATTGTGGAGTTAATTGTCATTATGATAGTATTGATGTGATCTGTGCCTCCTTCGTAGTGTGATGGTGACAGTGTGCATGCTATGTTAGTACTTGGTTTATTTTGCAAAGATCTATTATGCTCTAAGGTTACTTAAATATGAATATCGAATGTTGTGGAGCTTGTTAACTCCGGCATTGAGGGTTCGTGTAATCCTACACAATTAGTGGTGTTCATTATCAAACAAGAGTATATGTAGCACAAAGGAAAGATAACTTATTTATTATGTGATCAATGTTGAGAGTGTCCACTAGTGAAAGTATGATCCCTAGGCCTTGTTTCCACCACAAAGAATTGCTTCCTACGCCAGCAAGCTATTTTCTGCGCCGCTTGTTTACTGTTTTACTGCATCTTTACTTTCTGCAATATTACCACCATCTATACCACCTGTGTTTTACTATCTCTTCGCCGAACTAGTGCACCTATACATCTGACAAGTGTATTAGGTGTGTTGGGGAGAGACTTCTTGTATCGTGATTGCAGGGTTGCTTGAGAGGGATATCTTTGACCTCTTCCTCCCTGAGTTCGATAAACCTTGGGTAATCCACTTAAGGGAAACTTGCTGCTGTTCTACAAACCTCTGCTCTTGGAGGCCCAACACTGTCTACAAGAATAGAAGCACCCGTAGACATCACCGCTCCACCAGGTTCTAGTGAGTATAGTTCTTCAAAGTGTTGAAGTTGATGACCGCCTTCCGAGGAAGGAAGAAGAGTTCACCTTCATTGGAGGTTGAGTGTTTCCTAGGAAGGTCGACTTCGATGACTGACGTGACGATTACCCACAACTTCCCATCGCTAGCTGCGATCAGAGACTCTCAGGGACTCTCGGCAGTGCAGAGTTCGATGGTTGCGGGCTTATTATATAGCTATGTAATTTATGTACTTTTATCATCTGTGGATTGTAATAACCATTAATTGTTAATTTATGGTTTATTTGAAAAGTGCCGGCAATTTTAGAATTGCATGCATATTATTTGACAAGTGTCTCAGTAGTTGAATAGCGGCACTTCGGTAAAATGCCATTGAAAACCAATATTGCTGGCACTTTTGGAAAACTGCCAGCAAAAAAAGGCTAGAATCTAGTAGGTCTAATGCCATGCACTTCGGTAAAATAAGCTCGTGCTTTGCATTCTTGTTATTGTGATTTTTGTATATGAGATGAGTTATGTTTATGCACTTTTAGTAGGTGTCTTTGATGTATTTATAGATGAGTATTACTACCCTGCTCTTGTATAATTGTTGCTTTGAGAGTATTAATGAGATGTTCACCATCTCGATATTAGGACATGAGGCCATATGAATATCTACCGAAGACTATATAACAGTCACATGCATACAACTTGTCGTGAAGAGTGAATCCATGAATCCAGGCCCACTTTTAAACATAATAAATACCTTTTATTCCACTATTTACATATTGTTACAAATTGCACTTTAGAATATTTTGAAAATGCAAAAACATCTGTTGCGTTCCTTCTATTGTTTTGCAGGATTCAAAAAGAACATTTTAACGCCGTTGTACATGCAAACAGCCACTGTGCAGTTGGGGGCAAATAGACAATTACTTTCAGAATTGCAGGATTACTAGAGGAGGATAGGTGAAACCTGAAGATACATGTTTTTCATATTAAACCCCGAGCCATTCTTGAGGGGAAGAGTTGCTTGCAACAAGAATATGTGTTTGGAGTCCCACTTCTTGTATACACAATCCGTTGCCGTCACTTTGGGATGAGTAGGCATGTGTCTTAGAAATAAGCACTCCGGCACCAGCACGGCGCCGTGCACTCGTAGTTCTGTCGTATACACGTATTATACGTGTGTCCGGGTAGGATTAGAGTTCTACAACAAATAGGCTTAAACCGGGTTAGTACACCGGGGTGGCGTCGTGTTGGGTATAGGCTCTATACCGAGTTGGACGCTGGGACTAGTCTCTCTTAAGATGGCATATCTACATGAAGCCTGCCGGCCTAGATGAACCATCATCCATTGTTAGCTTCTTGATTAGCTATGAGCTCCTTCATATAGATTGACACTAATATATTTTCAATTTGATTATTAAATTTGTCTTATCTGTAGGAGTACATCCTCGTAATTTCATTGATGTTTGAATTTCTCGATCTCTATGGGTATTTTCTTAAAATTAGTTTTTTTTTCTTTTTGAAGTGTGGGAACAAGGAAGCTAACAAGATGTCAAGTTGAGATGAAGTAACAACTCACTTCCAGTAACATCTTGAATACTCACATTCTTCACATTCCATATCTGCAACTAATTCTTGGAAAAGGACGATGGGCTTTGGTACGTGCCAGCTTGCAAGTTTTTAGCGTTTAACTTAGGGCCTAGGATGTTCCTCGCGAAGCACATTGCCGTCATACAAGTGGGGACTGACATCGCCGCCATCACGTTGAACTTTGACATGGAGGTGTGGGAAGGGCGGTCTGTCCAACAAAAGTTTTTCTTGCATTCTCCAAATGTCGCCTTAGGAGCCTCATCCCCTACCTCGTCCACCCTGACCAAACTGGGTTCATCTCTGGTCGCTCCATAGCTGAAAACTTTGTCTACGCTGCTGACATCGTCCAGGCTTGCCACAGGCGTAATTCCCCCGCAGCTATGTTCAAGCTGGACTTCCGCAAGGCCTTCGACTCCATCAGTTGGGATGTTCTTGACCGGATTCTTGAAGCCAAGGGTTTCCCCCCTCTCTGGCGTGATTGGATTAAAATGCTTAACCGCACTAGCCAGACTGCGGTGCTGCTTAATGGCATTCCTGGACCCTGGATTCAGTGCCGCAGAGGGCTGCGGCAGGGGGATCCGCTGTCCTCCTTCCTTTTCAACATTGTTGCGGATGTTCTTCAACAAATGCTTCTCCAAGCATCTCGAGACGGGTTTCTTCTCCACCCCTTGTTGATGACCTTCTCTGTCCCGTTCTCCAATATGCTGACGATACCCTCATTATCATCAGGGCTATCCCGGAGCATGTCGCCAACCTCAAAGCTGTTCTTGACAACTTTTCCGCTGCCACGGGCTTAGTCATTAACTTTCACAAAAGTATCTTCGTTCCCATTAAAACCAACCATGAGTCTGCCTTGGATATGGCTTCCATCTTTGGATGCGCCGTCTCTTCCTTCCCTCAGACCTACCTTGGCCTCCCCCTATCTACGCATAAACTCCGCCTCGCTGATTTCGCGCCCATCATGTCCAAGAGTGACATGAGGCTCTCTGGCTGGCGCGGTAGATGCCTCCCGATTGGGGGGCGTCTCCTTCTTGTTAACTCTGTCCTCACTGCGATGCTCGCCCACGCCATGAGTGCTGGCCTCCTTCCCTCTGGTGTCATTGAGGCTATTGACAAGCGGAGGCGCGCCTTTCTCTGGACCGGGGAGGAAAACTGCAATGGTGGACAGTGTAAGGTTGCCTGGAACGATGTCAGCGTCCCCAAAAAGCTTGGTGGGCTGGGCGTCCATTCTATTCAAGCCCAAAACTCCGCTCTCCTCACAAAGTTCCTCACGAAGCTTCACTCTGACTCCTCCGCTCCATGGGCTGCCTGGTTCCGGCGTCAATACGGCTGGAATGGGCACCACGATATGGGGGACCCACACTATCTAGACACCCCCGTCTGGAAGGACATCCTCGCCGGCATTGACAAGTTTCGCGCCATCTCTCGAGTGACAATTGGAAATGGGCACTCAACTGCTTTCTGGTTCGATCTCTGGTTGGGTAACTCGCCGCTCCATGCTCGCTTCCCTATTCTGTTTCTCACTCTGCCCGCCTCAACATCAATGTCGCCACTGTCATCCCACATGGCCTTTCTTGCTTCCTAGTTCCCCGCCTCTCTGCTGGTGCCACAGTCGAGCTTCGAGACCTTACCGTTGAGCTTCGCTCGGTGCAACTGACCCTCAGTAACCCGGATATTAGAGTTTGTCGTCTCACGAACAAACCGCTTTCAAACAAAAGCCTCTATGCCTCTACTTTCAGCCATCTGCAGATTGATGATGTGGCGACCAGAATTTGGAGGAGTGCTGCCCGGCCCCCTTAAGTGCAAGATCTTCTGCTGGCTTGCTCGGAGAAAGCGTCTTCCAACCAATGAGCGGCGCTTCAGGCACCACCTTACCAACTCTGCCACCTGCCTCGCCTGTCCTCTGGATGAAGACTTGGACCACCTGCTTCTGCTCTGCCCCCGCGCCAGGCAGGTCTGGCGCCATTTCCACCAAGGCTTCGACGACATGTACTTTACCACCTTCGATGATCTTTGGCTCTCGCACTGCCGCACCTACGAAGAGGCTACTATCAACACCGCCATCTCCTGGACCATTTGGAAGCGAAGGAATGCCCTGACCTTTAGCGGGCTTGACGAAGATCTTCCCACGGTCGTTCGACGATGTATTGAAGACATTAGACTTTGGGCTTACCGCTGTCACACTCCTTCCTCTATCTCTCTCCTTAATAACTGGTGTAACGGGCATGACCCCCCCTGAGTTTCCTTTCTTTTTTTCTCTCGCTGTCCTCCAAAACCTTTGTAACAAACCCTGTATGCTTGGTATGATGATATAAAAGTTCAGGCCGGCGTAAGCCAGCCGTAGTCCAGGTCAAAAAAAATTTGCATTTTGACGAAAGTGAAGAAGCATGCAATATATTGTGTTGCTGCTAGGAGCTAGGGCCGGGCCTGCAGGTGTGCATAAGATGTATGGCCTGCACATGACCCTAAATTTTAGGGGACCCAAATTTTGACAGCTCATTATGCTAGACTTCCAATTAGACTCCTGAAGTGGCAACTAGACATGGTAGTCGGGTTAGCCTTACCTTGGCCATCCTGAAAGGCGAACTGAGGGATGATCGAGTAGCGACTGGGGCCCTCTCAGGCAACGACGTAGTGCAATTAGAGGATTAGCCTACCGTCTCTCGATCTCGAGTAGCGATGGGAACCGACGGAGCTTTGTTGTTATAGTTGCAACAAGAAAAACTAAGAATCAATAAAGAAAACCACACATGAGATACACGATTTTAACATGGAAAAACCTCTTCAACAATGAGAGGAAAAAATCACGGGCACTAGCTAGATAACTGGGGCTGTGGTCCATTCATGGGTAATAATGAGCATATCCAACGGCTGTGCATGCTATGTGTAGGTAAAACTGTGGATATCCTATATAACTAAGAAATTCATCCCCACTAACATATTTCTCTCAACATGCAGCTATGACACATCATCATTTCCCCTTTTTGTTTTCTATTAGCAGCTAATTGTCAATTCTAATCTAATCGGTCATCAATAAAAGGCTTCATGCACCATCCATTCACTTCCCTGATTCCCTCACGCCCGTTCATTTATTGCTAATGTATTGTTTATTTGAGTGATTGGCCACTGGCTCTCTGTTTCTTTCTATCTTCCACTCTCGGACTCGAGTAGCAAGAACCGTTCGCTGCCTGGGCCCTCCGCGCTTGGTCTAATGGAACTCCATATTCTAAATAGTTCCACTTCTTCTTCGCTTCCTCTTCTCAATTAAATCCTCTAAGAAACGGGCACACTAAAACGTCACGACTTTTTTCCTGCATGATCTCTACAAGAAGAAAATTGTGGAGGAATCTGGAGCAGCCTGCTTATTAACTGATGAAGAATCCGAGCAGACATTGTGCTATAAAAAAAACCCTACTCCATAGCGGGAGTCTCCAGCCATATTGACTATAGTTCTTCACCATTTTTTTCTCCACCAAGGCTAGGCATTCTTAATCTACCGGAGTGGTCACTTTTCGAATTTGTCATGTGCCAGGAAGTTTGGACGAAGCACGCAGTTGATGCTTCCCCTCACTTTGTGCTATATGGTTATATGGTTGATGTCATCGCTGATCGATCCACCTCAATCTGGTATAAACTTCTTCTGCTTATTGATTCTGGTTTCGTTTCAGTCAACACATAGGCAACTCAATCCGCGTATCAACTTGATCCAGTAAACAAAGGCTTGCACACATGCATACTGGACGCAATGCAGTGGGTAAATCCCATGCCATATGTTACTTCTTCCCAAGTTTCTAATTGCATTATCTTGCTATCATTACCATACAAAGCAACTAGGTATGCGACTGTAAAACAATCCACTAGGTATGCCAGTTCTCTCCCTACACCCCAATTCGGTATATACTTTTTCAGTCTATTTATTCGGGTTTGGCTTCAGTCAACACATGGGCAACCGAATCTGCATATCAGCTTGATCAAGTCAAAGGCTTGCACACACATGTACACTGGACGCAGTGGGTAAATCTCATGCCAGATGTTATTTCTTCTCAAGTTTCTATTGTCTGATCTTGCTATCAGTACCAAACAAAGCAACCAGGTATGCGACTTAAAATATTCAGCAGGTATGTCAGTTCTCTCTCTACCGTCTATGCACAGTGAACACCCATTTATTTATGAAATTTCTGATTTTAGGTGCCCCACGAGTATTATGCAACGCAGTTTTGTATGTGTGTACTAGCTGATGATTTTTTTTTTCCATGTAGCCTTTCTCCTGCTCAACATGCAGAGATGTGATTCTCAAAAAGGAAAAATATAGAGGTGCAGTGAAGATGCTACGCCATCCTTTTTGTATCTGCGATTTTACTGATAAGGATGTAAACTTACACATCTTGTGGGATTGTGAGATATAAACAACTGCCATTGTTTCTTTACTTTTATGGATATCGGAAGATGCTTCTTCTATATGTAAAATATCCTAAGTGAATTCGACACTGAATACTCACATGTAAAAAGTAGTATACTTGAAAGAAGCTTATCCACATTAAAAATACAAGGTTATCCTCTTATTATAAGTCTCAAATGTAGTCACTCTCAAAGCACCTTTGTTAATAATAGAAATCGGTGAAATACTCTTCAAAGCTCGGTGTAATCCTCTTCAGAGAAATTAGAAGAACTGTTGCAGTTTGGTGACATTGGGCTTGAGCAAATGCATATTAGAGGCACATCTGTGTTGGGATGTGCCCCTCAATATTCATGCTCATCACACCTTTTTGCTTCTTCACATATCATGTTAAATATTCCGCCGCAACGCGCGGGGTATTCTCTAGTTTGATCAATTTCCCAAACAATTAATATGGTTAGAAAGACTAATATTGTATTCAACACGATTCATTTATTTATTGAGATGTTTAATGAATGAAAGAAGTAACATACATTCTTATGCATCAATTGATGCATCGGTTGGGTGTTATCCTCCCTTTTGAAAAAATAAAATAAATTGTATTTTGTATGGCATGGGTCGAACAATAGCATATCCACACCCATTGTTTTTCATGGTCAGCAATCTTACCCATACCCTACCAATCCGGCAAAGAGTCTGCATGTCCATGCGAACAACGGCAAAATATTTGTCACTCAATTGCAAATTTGACAAGAAATTTGAAAAAAACTTAGTTTCATTATACAGTCAAATAAAGGACTTTGAATCCTCAATAATTTAAAAAATACCAACAAGGGACAACTCACGCAGAGGATGAGGATCACAACACACAATTACACAATTTTCTTTGAAGGTGACACAATTACACAAATAATATTCAAGACTTAGGGCTTATGATAGATATAACCGACGGACACAGCGACACCACCATGCCCATGCGGGTTGGGACGGTTGGGTACCCATTCCCATGGGCCATGCATTATTGAGTGCTCGCACGCCGTGGTCGCCCCCTAGCAGCAGCGCGCTACATTTCGCGCTTCTTCACTTTCATCATAAGGCCATTTTTCGTTTGGAGAATGCAGGAGAACTTGGGGTGGACAGACTGCCCCTCCAGCACCTCCACGTCGAAGTTCCACACGATGGCGGCGACGGCGGTCTTCATCTGCATGATGGCGATGTCCTTTCCGAGGCACATCCTAGGCCCTGAGTTAAACGCCAAGAACTTGTGAGTTGGCACGTACCGGAGCCCATCGCCTACCTTCCCCGAGAGCCACCTCTCCGGCCTGTACTCCATGCAGTCTTCCCCCCACACATCCTGCATTCTCCCCAAGGAGTAGAGGGAGACGAGGATGGTGTCGCCGGCGCGCACCGCGTGGCCGCTCGGCAGCACGTCGTCGGCGACGACCGTCTTGCGCTCGATGGGGATGGGCGGGAACAGCCTGAGCGACTCGTACAAGACGGCGTGCATGTAGACTAGGGGTTTCATCTCATCGGGCTCAAATGTGACCATGGTGGTGGCTGCTGCTGCAGCTGCTTTGCGCGACGCGATTGGGGCGAGTTCTTTCCGAATGCAGGCCACCACGTCGGCGTTCTGGGCGAGGTTGTAGAAGAGCCACACCAACGCCGTGCCGATGGTGTCCCTCCCGGCGATCATGAAGTTGATGAGCGTCGCGCAGAGCAAGTCGTCGCTGTACTCCGGATCGTTGATGTACGTCGACATGATAATTTCCACGGAGCTAACGTGCGACTCCAGGACGCCAGCATAGCCGTCGGTCATCAGTTTCCTCCTCTCGATCATCTCCGCGACGAAGCCACGTAGCACCTTGTGCGCGGCGGCGAGCTTCCTCTCAGGGCCAACGTTGAGCCACCTCATGGCCTTCCAGCAACACATCGGCAAGGTGTGCCGGAACAGCCCCACCTCCATGACGGTATCCATGGCGACGACGGCGTGCATGCCAGCGCTGCCGGCGCTGCTGGTGGAGAGTAGGCCAGGGTCGACGCCGAATATGGGCGTGGCCGTGACGTCGAACGCGAACCTCGTGAGCAAATTGTGCATGTCAAACGGAGCAGCCGTTTTCGCCATGCGTGCTAGGAGCGGGGTGACGCCCTTCTCCACCTTGTCACGGCAGCACTCGGCCATGAGGGCGAGGAGGCGCGGGCTGCTGAAGATGCTCTGGATCCTGGCGCGCTGCCGCCGGCATGGCTCGCCGTCGATGGTGAAGAAGCTGCCGTCGGTCACGTCGAACATCTCCGAGAACTCCTTTCCCTTGAGGTAGTTGGCATGGTTTGAGGTGAAGATGTGCCGGATATTCGTCGGGTCGCAGGTGAGCAGGAACCGCATGCCAGGTAAGCACGACTTGAAGTTGTGCCCGCAGCAGGCGAGGGCGTCGGTGGCGTAATCGTGGAGTCGGTGGAGGTTGACGACGAGGGAAGGGAGGATGCCAACTATTGGCCACTCGGTCGGGCGCAATGGATTCTTTGATCTCATAGACATTGTGTACATGCAGAAGGCTACAAGCAGAAAGAGGGCGGATATGGACACGAGCAGTTCAGCAGGCAACAGGGGCGAAGCCATTGTTCGCATGTTAATTTGGATATGAAGGAGGGTTATGATCGCTAGTTGCTTTGCAGCCTCCGAGGGATTCTCAGCACTATCCTTATAGGAAAATGCTTTGAATCAGGCGGAGGCTACGTTTCTCGCAGCCTCCGGGTCGCGCGCCCTTCGATCCATCAGATCAACGCCACTGAACCGGACATGTGAGGTGGGACCCACCATGTACCTTATCTTCTCCCTGGTCTCTCCCATCCGGTCAATCTAGCGATCCACTCCTTCTTCTCTGTTTCCCCTCTTTGAGCGGCAGACAACCATGGCCATGGAGAAATCATGTTGGCCACCGTCCTAGCCTCTCCTCTGCTGCTCCCTCCTCTCACCCTCTCCGGCTCCGGCGTCGGCGCCGTCGCCCAAACCGGCCGCGCCCCTGCAGTTCGTGTTGCCGCACACCGCATCTGACACATCCCGTGCAGCTCCCACCTATGACCCTCTCCCGTCGCTGCAAGCCGGCGCCGCCTTGATGCGAGGGCGAAAGCTCTGCGACGTTGCAGCAACAAGAGGGTCGTGCAGGGGGGTGCTACCTGCCATCAGTAGTGATACTGCGGGCGGCATCCGGCGGTGCTACAATCCACCAACGGCGGTGCTCCCATCGGCGCCCGTGGTGCTCCAAGCGGAGCTGCAATGGTGCGCCGCCGGTGCTGCAAAGATCGGCCACCGGAGCTGCAAACGTCGGTAGTGGCTGCTGCAAGCGGCATCCGGCGGTGCTACCGTCCACCAACGGCGGTGGTCCGAGCGGCGCCCTTGGTGCTCCGAGCAGGGCTGCAATGGTGCGCCACTGGTGCTGCAAAGGTCGGCCATCGAAGTTGCAAACGCCGGTAGCGGCTGCTGCAAGCGAGCAACACTGATGCTACCGGCAGGGGTGACGGTGCTGTCGGCGCAGGCGGTGGTGCGGATAGCCGGAGTAGACGTGTTGCCGGCGGCGCCGCTGGAGCTGTAATGGTCCACCACGGGTGCTGCAAAGGCTAGCCACCGGAGCTGCAAACGACGGTAGCGGCTGCTGCAAACAAGCTACAGTGATGCTACCGACGGGGCGACGGTGCTGCCAGCGCGTGCGGTGGTGCGGCCTGCCGGAGTTGACGTGCTGACAGCGGCGCCGACGGTCGGCAATGATATAGATCGCCGGATTGTGGAGCGACATAGACGGGTCTGGTTCTGCTGTCTTCTACGCTCCGCGCGTGGACGGTTATAGATGCGGGTTGGATTTTTGTGATTAGGGATGGAGACTCGTGTCAATAGGAGGACCCGGAGGTTGGGTTGCTTTGCAGCCTCCGAGGGATTCTCAGCACTATCCTAATTTATACTCCAAAGAAGTACACACACCTCTCCGCATGCAAGTATGGTCAACGTGGATTATTTAATGTGAAAACACTTGCATGTGCTAGCTTAATTGAGTACAGTCAAAGCATGCACATAGTGATGGGCTGAAGCTAACTTTATCCCAAAGCCCATACATGACATTTAGTACCGAAGTGGCTGCACCAAACCACTTGATTATGCTGACTAATTAACTATAGTGATAGCTACATTATTAAAACTAGCATGGCGGCCCATGCAAATGGAAGAGCAACGTCTGATTTTTTTTTAACACATTATGTCTGAATTTTAGTTTTGTTCCAAATTTTATAAAATGCGATTAGAATTAACATGGTTATATTATGACAATAACTATTATGATGAATAAAAAATATTTGTATGGGAGACATCTTTAAGTAGCCGTAAGTTGAATTTCGAGGATCTTTCCACCACAAACGGAAATAGCTTACCGTGCGCGACATGGGGCCTTTGGCCTGCTCTATACGAGTGAGTCAAAACTAAAGGCATCTTTAAACGGATAAGATAATTTTCGCACCGAAACTGACGCCGAATCCGTTTTAAGGTGTCTATATTCGATTTTAAAGAATCCGACAGATAAAGATATTCGATTTTGAAGTGGTGCTCTGGATACGGTGTAGGATATGGCATAGCAAATAGCATGCGGATATGAATTACCCATAATTTAATTAGAATAATTCGAAGGTTTTAAACCAGATAATCCAACTTTTGAGTCAAAAGCCAAGACCAATCTTGAAAGGTTAGTAGTTATTGAGTTATCAAATTCATTTGGCGAGCATGTTTAGCTCTAAGTTTCTATAAATGCTTGAGTTTTAGGTATCATGTCTCTTTTTTCTTAACTACAGAAGACTGAAAGTTTAAATCTTTCTCAAAGATTTGCAACAACTACAACGATCTACCAATGAGAGCATATATCTGACTATTTTTTGTTTCCGGTCTATGTCGGCCCCATTTTCGATTCGAATCTGCAATCTGAAATATACGCATTAGAATCTGAAACCGATCAATATCCGGTCCGATCTGAATCCGCGAAAAATATATGGTAAAGGATATGCTATGAGCAAAATCCGATCCGGTCCGTTTACACCCTCTCTAGCCGGCTGACACAAAGGACCAATTCTGTATATTTTGTTCTACGCGGATAGGAGGATACAAAAAGTCCAACCCAGACACAAGCGGACCGAGGCATGGAGATCTACCCATTCCTGGCCCCAATTTGGGTTGGGAATGCGTATGCATGGGAAACGCATGCGTCTGTCTCCCACTTGTTGTCCCAGGGCCCGATTGGCGGTGGCACACAAGCCACCCCCTTTCCCGTCACTCCCTCACGAAAAGTGCCTGTGCAGCTGCGGCAACCCTAGACTTCGATTAATGAAGTTGTCAACCCCATTGACCCCACGCCCACCACCTCCGTTGGCACTGGCCGCAAGGGCAAGGCCCTGACCAAGGCAAAGAAAGAGCTGCCACCGAAAAAATGTGAAAATGAGAACAAGAAACGTGTCGCCCAAGATGGCGTCATGAATGAAGGGGTGGCCGAAGCAGCAGCCACCTCCGCAACTAAGGAAACGGAAGAATCTCGGTGATCACATGAATACGTGAACACGCGCTACATACCTGACACGTGTCTAACGCTGTCTGTTTGTTCGTTTGGTAGAATCCTTCACTCTCTAAGACACGACCCCACTAGCCCACCACGAAGGACTCCCTGTCCTGCCATCCAACCTCTTCTATCCTCTCGTTCCTATCCATCTCACCTCATCTCCAGTTCTCCACACCTAATCCTCTCCCCCATCGCTGCCGCCACGCAGCACCACGCCGGGCGTGGTCGCCGCCTCTCCAACCCCACTTGGTCCTCCGCTACAGGCTGCAACTCCTCAGCACCCGGCCTCCCCTACCTCGAGCTCCTCCGCAGCTGCTCCGTAATTCCGACCATGGTGGCCTCCCCTACCTAGAGATCCTCAGCGCCGCCCTCTGACAAGAAGGTGGGCTGGTGGGGAACGGACGCTTCCATACGCATCTCAACATCGTGCGTGGATCCCACCTGAGCCGAGGCCGGCGGCGCTGGTACGTTCGCCAGTCTAGGCGAGGCCCCGTTCCAGGTGACGCCGGGTTGTTATCCTCAAATCCGGCCGCTCGTATTTGATCCAGACTCTGATGCGAGCCGCCCTTTTTTGGTCCCGCTCGAGCGCCGCTCGTCCTCTGGAGTAGCGACCATGGGAGACACGGATCGACAGTTCAGTCTTGATTCATAGAGCCCTTTTTTCTTTTATTTAATGAATGGCTGCAGTAGTGTTCAGTTGGGAGAATTAGCTCTTAGTACTGTGTTTGCTCTTACGCATTTCTTCCTTTTGATGTGTAAATAGAGAGATCAGTGTTGGTGCGTAACAATTCGCAAGTCTATAATGATTTTAGTTCATTGGTGAATGGCCAAAAACCGTCACGCACACGTGTCTCTGACGGTTTCACAGACCGTTGTGAATCTTACGTCACAGATGGCCCGACTAACGGTTAGAAATCCCATCTTGGATCCTGATGACCTGCCAAAGCCCAAAGCCTAGCCGTCCCGCACTACTAGGAAAAGGCCTAGCCGTAAGGTTGACTTCAGTGGCGCACCATGATGGCCGTGCGCCACTACTACTTAGCAGTGGCGTGATGACCCACAAGTATAGGGGGTGTATCGTAGTATCTTCGATAAGTAAGAATGTCGATCCCAACGAGGAGCAGAAGGTGTTGACAAGCAGTTTCGATGAAGGATTCACTGTAAATGCTCACAGACAAGTATTCAAGGGATTTTGATGTAACAGATGAATAAAGTACGAGTAAGTAAAATGCGAGAGAAATAATTGCGGCGAGTGGCCCAATCCTTTTTAGCACAAAGGACAAGCCGGTTTGTTTACTTATAATGACCAAACGTTCTTGAGGACACACGGGGATTTTAGTCTAATGCTTTCGCTTCATACAACTAATTAATCTTCATTGTTTTGATAAGTGTTGTGTGGGTGAACCTATGTTAATGCACCGCCCTTCCTAGGACTAATACATACTTGTGATTATACCCCTTGCAAGCATCCGCAACTACAAGAAAGTAATTAAGATAAATCTAACCACAGCCTTAAACTCTGAGATCCTGCGATCCCTCTTGCATCGATATACCAACGGGGGCTCAGGTTTCTGTCACTCCGGCAACCCCGCAATTAGCAACCGAATACAAGATGCACTCCCCTAGGCCCATAAATGGTGAAGTATCGTGTAGTCGACGTTCACACGACACCACTAGAAGAATGACACCACAACTTAAATATCATAACATTGAATATTACTCAACCATAGTTCACTACTAACATTTAGACTTCACCCATGTCCTCAAGAACTAAACTAACTACTCACGAGACATCATATGGAATATGATCAGAGGTGATATGATGATGAATAACAATCTGAACATAAACCTTGGTTCAATAGTTTCACTCAATAGCATCAATAACAAGTAGAAATCAACACCGGGAGAGTTTCCCCTATCAAACAATCAAGATCCAACCCAAATCGTTACATCGGTGACGAGGTGCAGCGGTGGAGATGGCGGTGATGATGATGATGATGATGACAATGGTGATGGAGATGATGTCCAGCTCGATGACGATGACGATGGCGTCGATTTCCCCCTCCGGAGGGAATTTCCCCGGCGGATTCCTGCCCGCCGGAGAGCTCTTTTCTCTCTGGTGTTCTCCGCCTCGCAGAGGCGGCTGTGACTCTTCGCGACGTACCCCCCGTGGCTTAGGTTTTCGGGACGAAGAAGTACGCGAAAGAGAGGCGGCCAGAGGGGGCTGTGGGCCCCCTCCCCACAAGGCGGCGCGACCAGGCCTGGGCCCGCGCCGGCCTATGGGGGCCCATGGTGGCTCCTCCCGGCTCCTCCTTTTGGCTCCTTCGTCTTCTGGAAAAATAGGAATTTACGTGTAATTCCGTCAATTGTTGATCTTCAGAAATATGGCGTCCTGACGGTGCTTTTTCCAGCAGAATCCTGACTCCGGTGAATAATTCTCCAATAATCATGAAACATGCAAAATAGATGAAATAACATAAGTATCATCTCTAAATATGAAATATATCAATGAATAACAGCAAATTATGGTATAAAATAGTGATGCAAAATGGACGTATCAACTCCCCCAAGCTTAGACCTCGCTTGTCCCCAAGCGAAACGAGCTCAATAAACAAGACCACATGTTTATGGAGTGAGGAGTCGATAAATAAAATACGGACAAGAAGCATCATATTGATTCACACAAGACATTCTAGTAAACATTCTCTTCATATTACTCAACTTGAAATAAGTAAAGAGAAATCACAAGTAAAGGTGCATAGGAAATCATAGATGGTTATGGCAAACTTTGTTCTTGGTCAGAGAACTACTAACGGATTGCTCTTATTTAATAAGCAAGGCTTTCATATTAGAACTTATATAGCAGGGCTTTCATTCTCAATCATAACAATCTCCTCATAATCATTGATAACTTTCAAAGTCATATTCATTCAGATAAAATTTGTACTAAACAAGAAAGTATAAATGACATGATTAACTGAATCATAGCATAAATGGTTGGTTCACAACAACTCAATTGCTTGCTTAAGACAGAGGGAAATAGGTTTACTGACTCAACATAAAAGTAAAAGATAGGCCCTTCGCAGAGGGAAGCAGAGATTAAATGATGTGCTAGAGCTTTTCAAGTTTTGAAATCATATGAAGAGCATAAAAGTAAGATTTTGAGCGGTGTTTGTTGTTGTCAACGAATGGTAGCGGGCACTCTAACCCCCTTGCCAAACGAACCTTCCAAGAGCGGCTCCCATGAGGGACGGCATCTCTACCAGCAAGGTAGATCATCCCCTTCTCTTTTGTTTACACATGTATTTTAGTTTTATTATGGATGACACTCCCCAACCTTGGCTTTCTCAATCCATGGCTAACCGAATCCTCGGGTGCCTTCCAACATTCACATACCATGGAGGAGTGTCTATTGCAAAATTAAGTTGCTTGCTGATAAATCAGGGCAAAACATGTGAAGAGAATTATTAATGAAAGTTATTAATTGGGGCTGGGAACCCCGTTGCCAGCTCTTATTGCAAAATTATTGGATAAGCGGATGTGCCGCTAGTCCATTGGTGAAAGTCCGCCCAACAAGATTGAAAGATAAAACACCACATACTTCCTCATGAGCTATAAAACATTGACACAAATAAAGAGTAATATAGTTTGAATTATTTAAAGGTAGCACATGAAGTATTTACTTGGAGTGGCGCAAAATACCACATAGTAGGTAGATATGGTGGACACAAATGGCATGGGTTTGGTCTAATGTTATGGATGTATGAGAAGCATTCCCTCTCAATACAGGTCTTTGGCTAGCAAGGTTTGATAGCAAGCATAAAGGTTGAGGGAAACAAACAAATATACATATGATAGAAACAATCATGCATCTTTCTCATAAGCACAAGCAATTTTAACTTCAGAATACTAAACTCACTAACATAAAGATAATAGAGTAATATATCTACATGTATTTCCCTTTTCTATTTAAACATCAAGATGTTGTTGCTATTGACCAATGCTAAGTTTGCCAAAACCAAATAGATTTACTTGATGCTCCCAAAGTGATATCAATACTAATGTCAAGAGTGATCATATAATAGAGATTGCAAACTAAAATAAGGTGTGCAAAAAGTAAATGACAAGACTTCTCATTAATATTCCATAATGATACCTCACACCAACGGATACATAGATAACCAACTAAGAGAGATACTTCCACATTGCAAACTATTCCATATGATAACTTCCCTACTCATGATATGACACTACTTGATAGTAAAAGATAAAGGTAGTGATGATGTGATACCGCGACACTCCCCCAAGCTTGGAACAAACCAAGGGGATGCCAATACCGATGATGAATTACTCCTTCGGTGATGATGGCGAATCCTTGCCATCATCAGACTTCCAAGGAAGAGGCTCTCCATCAACAAAAGACATCTTGGTCTCCGGAAACCTGAAACTAGCAGCATGACTTATGCGCTTAAACCTGTTTTCATACTCACAGTTTTGATTATGAACATCATAGAGTTGAGCTTGGAGTTTGTTGGTGGTGTCGTGAAGTGAGAAGATATCGTCCCACAACTTTGCAGTCTCCCTCTTGTGTCCATCAATGAGTTCAGACACAATCTTGTGAAAGATGTCCACTTCACGCTCAGCCATCTTCTTGTAGTTGAAGACCTCCTGTTCCAGTTTCTCCATCCTGTCTTCCAAGCTCCCTTCTCCTTTAGGACCCTGGACATCTTTGATCTGCAAATCTCCATCTACGAGCAGCAATTCTTTGGGGTGCATCTTCAGCTCGTTCATGTACGGGTTGACGACGTCCTCAAAGAAGCTGTCCTTCTGAGTTCCCGACGAAGACATGGTGGATCTAGATCCGAAGCAGATCCTGGCAGAAAACAGCTCGAAACAAAACACGACGAGAAAACGATATACGGACCTCCAGGGGTCCGGGGGATTATATAGCAAACATTTTTACAACAAAAGGAAGGTTCCATCGAACAAGAGTCGGAGGGGGACAACGAGGCGGTGTCTCATAGGGCGGCGCGGCCAGGCTGGGCCCGCGCCGGCCTATGGGGGCACGCCCTCGTGCGTCTCCTCCACTCCGTTTCGATCTCGTAATTTTTCATATTTTCCAAAAACAGCAGGATTATTGTTCGGAAAGCTAAACGCGGACTTTTTATCACTAAAACTGTTACCTATTCAAAGTCGGACTCTGCAGAACTGTCAACTTGATCTTTGATGAAAGCTTCCGGAGTTATTACTTGAATAATATCAATATCTTCATTATAAGAATCTCCAGAAATATAATGCTTGAGTCTTTGTCCATTCACTACTTGTGTGGCGTTACCTTCCAAAGAGCTAATTTTTATTGCTCCTGAACGATATACCTCCTCAATAACATATGGTCCTTCCCATTTTGAGAGTAATTTCCCTGCAAAAAATCTGAGACGAGACCGATACAATAGGACTTTATCTCCAACATTAAATTCTCTTTTAATAATTCTTCTATCATGCCACTTCTTAACTTTCTCCTTAAAAAGTTTAGCATTTTCATAAGCTTCATTTCTCCATTCATCTAAAGAACTCAATTGTAGCAACCTCTTCTTACCGGCAAGTTTAAAATCTTTATTAAGTTCTCTTACAGCCCAATAAGCTTTGTGCTCTAGTTCTAAAGGTAAATGACAAGCTTTTCCATAAACCATTTTATAAGGAGACATTCCCATAGGATTTTTATAAGCAGTTCTATAAGCCCACAATGCTTCCTTTAACTTACTAGCCCAATTCTTTCTAGATTTATTAACAGTCTTTCCCAAGATAGCTTTAATTTCTCTATTTGATAATTCTACTTGCCCACTAGTTTGAGGATGATAAGCTGAAGCAATTCTATGATTAATACCATATTTGGCAAGAGTTTTTCTAAAACCACCATGAATAAAATGAGAACCTCCATCAGTCATAATATATCTAGGTACTCCAAATCTAGGAAATATAACATCTACAAGCATTTTTATAGAGGTCTCACCATCAGCACTTTTTGTAGGTATAGCTTCTACCCATTTAGTAACATAATCAACAGCGACAAGTATATGAGTGTTACCTTCTGAAGAAGGGAAAGGACCCATGAAGTCGAATCCCCAACAATCAAATGGTTCAATAACAAGAGTATAATTCATAGGCATTTCATTGCGTCTAGAGATATTACCAACTCTTTGACATTCATCACAAGATAAGATAAACTTCCTTGCATCTTTGAAAAGTGTTGGCCAATAAAAACCTGATTGTAGAACCTTTTGTGCGGTTCTATCTCCGCGTGATGTCCTCCATAAACACTACCATGGCATTTACTCAATATCTCTTGTTGTTCATATTCTGGAACACATCTTCGCATAATACCATCCACTCCTTCTTTATATAAGTGTGGGTCATTGATGACCCACAAGTATAGGGGATCGCAACAGTCTTCGAGGGAAGTATTACCCAATTTATTGATTCGACACAAGGGGAGACAAAGAATACTTGTAAGCCTTAACAGCGGAGTTGTCAATTCAGCTGCACCTGGAAACAGACTTGCTCGCAAGAGTTTATCAGTAGTAACAGTTTTATGGCAGTGGAAATAGTGAAATAACAGCAGCGGTGAAATAAAGACAGCAGTAGTGATTATAGTAAACAGCAGGATTAAAATACTGTAGGCACAGGGACGGATTTAACGGGCGTTGCATGGATGAGAGAAACTCATGTAACAATCAAAGCAGGGGCATTTGCAGATAATAATAAAACGGTATCCAAGTACTAATCAATCAATAGGCATGTGTTCCATATTTAGTCGTACGTGCTCGCAATGAGAAACTTGCACAACATCTTCTGTCCTACCAGCCGGTGGCAGCCGGGCCTCTAGGGAAACTACTGGATATTAAGGTACTCCTTTTAATAGAGTACCGGAGCAAAGCATTAACACTCCGTGAACACATGTGATCCTCACATCACTACCATCCCCTCCGGTTGTCCCGATTTCTGTTACTTCGGGGCCATTGGTTCCGGACAGCGACATGTGTATACAACTTGCAGGTAAGATCATAAACAACGAATATCTTCATGAATCAATAACATGTTCAGATCTGAGATCATGGCACTCGGGCCCTAGTGACAAGCATTAAGCATAACAAGTTGCAACAATATCATAAAAGTGACATCTACGGATACTAGGCACTATGCCCTAACAATCTTATGACTATTACATGACCAATCTCATCCAATCCCTACCATCCCCTTCAGCCTACAGCGGGGGAATTACTCACACATGGATGGGGGAAACATTGCTGGTTGATGGAGAGGCGTTGGCGGTGATGGCGGTGAAGATCTCCTCCAATTCCCCGTCCCGGCGGAGTGCCAGAACGGAGACTTCTGGCTCCCGCGACGGAGTTTCGCGATGTGGCGGCTCTCTGGAGGGTTTCGTGATGTCGACTTCTCCCCGTGCGTTTTAGGTCGAAACCAATAAGTAGTCCGAAGGGGGCGTCGGAGGCCGGCCGAGGCCACACCACATGGCCGCGCGGGCCCCCCCTGGGCCGCGCCGCCATGTGGTGTGGGGCCCTCGGGCCTCCACCTCCTTCGCCCTTCTGGCTCCGTCAATATTTTGGTAAAATAGGGCCATCTGAAGAAATTCCGAGGATTTTCCCGAAAGTTGGATTTCTGCACAAAAACGAGACACCAGAGCAGTTCTGCTGAAAACAGCGTTAGTCCGTGTTAGTTGTATCCAAAATACACAAATTAGAGGCAAAACAATAGCAAAAGTGTTTGGGAAAGTAGATACGTTTTGGACGTATCAACTCCCCCCAAGCTTAGCTTATTGCTTGTCCTCAAGCAATTCAGTTAACAACTGAGCGATAAAAGAACTTTCACGAACACATTTGCTCATATGATGTATATATTCTCATGCTATGGCTAATACTTAAGCAGTTCATAATGAGATACATGCAAATAAGATCATCCAACAGCTATGTCAATCATGGAGAGGTACCAACAATTAATAATAAGCACCATGAATCATGTATGTAAGCAAGATTGCAATGTTCATAAGAGAATATGGTAAAGTGGTATCTCGCTTGCCTGTATTTGATCGGCAAAACATAAATGCCGAGGCACCTCTTGAGTTCATAGAAGGACTAGAAGTAGTGATTGTCAAAGATAAAAGCATCAAAGTTATACCACAATTAATCATATTTTGAGACAAGCATATTATACTAAGAATGACAGTTGTGCTCTCAAGATAGTGCTCAAAGAAAGAATGGAGACACAACATAAAAGTAAAAGATTGACCCTTCGCAGAGGGAAGCAGGGATTAACATGCGCTAGAGCTTTTCATTTGTAAAGCAGGAGTAAAATTATTTTTGAGAGGTGTTTGTTGTTGTCAACGAATGGTAATGGGTACACTAACTACCTCATCAACCGGACTCACAAGAGCGGCTCCCATTTTATTTATTTTTGGTTGGCACTCCTTCCAACCTTTCTTTCACAAACCATGGCTAACCGAATCCTCGGGTGCCTGCCAACAATCACATACCATGAAGGAGTGCCTTTTTATTTAAGTTTTATTATGATGATGACACTCCCCCAACCTTTGCTTACACAAGCCATGGCTAACCGAATCTTTCGGGTGCCGTCCAACAATCACAAACCATGGAGGAGTGTCTATTTAAGTTAATTAATTGGGACTGGGAATCCCATTGCCAGCTCTTTTTGCAAAATTATTGGATAAGCGGATGTGCCACTAGTCCATATGAGAGTCCGTCAAAAGTAAATGACAAGGTTGAAAGCTAAACACCACATACTTCCTCATGAGCTATGAAACATTAACACAAATTGAGAAGCATTTTGAAAGTTTTAAAGGTAGCGCATGAGAATTTACTTGGAATGGTTTGAAATGCCATGCATAGGTATTTATGGTGGACACTTTTGGAACAACTTGGTTTTCAGGTGTTTGGAAGCACGAGCGGCGATACCGCTCAGTACAAGTGAAGGCTAGCAAAAGACTAGGGAGCGACAAATCAAGAGAGCAATAACTGTCATAATCATGCTTGCGGCAAAATAAATTAACGGAGGCATAAAAGTGATACAAGAACTCTGAAGCAATATAAATCATCGAGGCTTAATTGACTTTTTGTTCAGTCATATGCATGCGTGAGCATGTGCCAAGTCGATATAAATGAATTATTCAGAGGAGGATACCACAATGCCATACTTACTTATGAATAAAACAATGCAAGCAAACATCCATGACATGCTACTCATATTAATAAATTGGAACTAAACATGAGAGATCATGAACTACTAGACTTTCTCAAATAACATATACCTCACATGAACCAACTAAGCATGCTCATATGGATGAGTATATGTACAAAAATGAAAGCAAATAGAGTTCATACCAGCCTCTCACCACAATCAGATTGTCGTAGATCGTCATTATTGCCTTTTCACTTGTGTAGCTTGGATAATATGAAATGAAAACCACGCTCCAGCCACCGAAGACCATTGAACTCATGATGAACTTTACAAACCAAAGAAGAACAGCAAATATTTTTGGTGTTTTCGAATTAGAAACAAGCACGAAAGAAAACAAGCAAACAAAGCAAAATCTTTTTGGGTTTTCTTATAGCAAACTAACGATAGCAAATAAAGCAAACTAAGAGCAAAGAACCAAATAAATAAATGGTGAAGAGAAACAACAGAAATATTTTTGGTCTTTTTGTGTTTTAGGAAAGAAACAAAGCGAAAACAAAAGAATGCAAACTAACAGAAACACAGAAAAGCAGGATGACAGAAATCTGCCAAATCCTGACAGCAGTACAGAAATCGAATTTAACAAAAATCTTCCATTGCTCAGACCAAAAAGTGTTCAACTAATGAAAGTTAGATAACAACCTGGGGAACATGCTCAAAAATTGGCAACTCAAAATAACGTTCTGGCTGTGCGTACGAATTTTTTTGGTAACAGCACAGAATCTGTTTTTGGACAGCACTTCCCCAAATATCATCTCCCTCTCATTAGAAAACCACTCTAGAGACTAAACAAGTATGTACAAGTATCCAGCAATCATAATATGCAAAGAATGAGTGATGCCGGTATACCTCCCCCAAGCTTAGGCTTTTGGCCTAAGTGGAGTTCATTCCCACGGTCCCCATGAAGTGGTGTCTTCGTAATATGACGAAGAACGACCCGGTTCCATGTATGTGCTGGAGGAAACGTCGGGGTACGTGACGGTGTAGTCGTAGGAGGGCTCGGCGTTCTCGGAGTCATGTTGCTGGTGGAACTCTTGTATCTTCATATGTTCCTCCACCACCTCCTTTGTTAGCGACCATGATTGCCTGTCAATATTAAACAAACCCTGCTGGGGAAGAGGGATTTCTTTCTCATTCCCATCAGCAAACAACATTTTATAGACAATATTATCTATAGTGGAGTTAGTAGTAACAAAACGATGGCTCTTCATAGCAGCAATATCTAGCTTCCTAGGGGTTAATGGTACATCATTAGAATCAAGAGGAATATCTAGATGTGTTAAAATGCGCAGTGCAATAGTTCCTCCAAAAATAGGCCCCCTGCTAGACAAGCGGCGAGCAATAAGAGAACCAAGATGATAAGGTGTCTCTCCAGTAAGTGCAACATTCAAGAAAGCAAGATGGTAGCTAGAGATGTTACTAGTATTTTCTCTACCCAAAATGCTAGTACTAATGTAATATGCGAAATACTTAATAGCGGGGAGTTGAATGTTTCTTATCTTCCCTCGCTGGATGGTGCGGCAATCATCCCCGGTGATCCCTCGGTAGAGCTCCAACAAGTCCCGAGGGTTGTCATCAATCCTCCTTGCTGTACCTACAGGGGCAATACCCAATGCACCACAAAATTCTTCCAATTTCATGGTAACAGGAATATCATAAATTTTGAATGCGACTGTCGGCTCATATTCCGTGTTGTGGAACTTGAAGCTCTCAACGAAAATTTTGGTGAGCCTGTAATATTGTCCCCTCTCGTCTCCCACGTAGGTGGCTAGGCCTGCCCTGTTGACGAGGGTGAAGAAGTCATCCAATATCCCTGCATTGGTCAGAAACTCATAACAAGGGAAGGATGAAGCATTAGGAGCCCCATGGTCCTCCTCGGGCGCGAAGCTAGGCGCGATGACATCCTCATTGTAGGATCGCCTAATTTGAGTAGACGCCCTTGAGGGCCTACCGGTGCTGGTTGTTGCTTTCTTGAACAACTCTCCAAACTTGAATTTCTTCATCTTCCCCTTCTGAAATTTTCAACAATCATTATAAAATTTGATTTCAAGGTGTGTAATTGAAGGGAACCACTATAGGAACTTGCTAGAGTACTACACATGCATCAAAACTAATTTCTACCACTTAGAACAAGCATGCAAGCTCACTAAACATGTTATCTACAGCAGCAAAATATTCAAGATATACTCAACCAAATGAAATTCTAATTGGACAATCAAAGGAGTCACATACCAAGGAGTAAATGTGCCAAATTTCAGACAGAAATCTGGGCTGAGCAAGGAGATCGAAAAATCGCGAGTTCTTGAGCAGAAACACGAGTGAGAGAAACTTGGTACGAGTTTTTTCGGGAGAGAGAAGGTGCTGGGAGGAAGAGATGATGTAGTGGGGCAAGGGGTGGCCCACACCACATGGTGGCGCGGCCCCCTTGCTGGCCGCGCCGCCCTATGGTGTGGCACCCCCTGGTGCCCCACAGGTCATCCTCTGGTGCTCCCAGGTGCCTCGTCGAAAAATAGGACCAACGGTATAATTTTTGTAATTTTTAGAGAACTTTGAAAAATGCACATTTCTGGGTATTAAATTAATGATTACTGCGCAGGAAAATGATTTCTAAAATCTTAAATGACTAAAGCATATTGCAAAACAAAAGTGCTACAGCAAATAAAATAGGTGTAAGGAGAAAGAAAGAAAGAAGTGTTGTTTAGCTCTTTTATGCAATAAAATATACTTGTTAACAAGGTTGATCAAGTCTTGCTACCAAATAAATTTTATATGACATAAGAAGAAATAAACCTC
This sequence comes from Lolium multiflorum, assembly GCA_030979885.1. Taxonomy (NCBI): domain Eukaryota; kingdom Viridiplantae; phylum Streptophyta; class Magnoliopsida; order Poales; family Poaceae; genus Lolium; species Lolium multiflorum. The sequence continues at coordinate 168,408,049 of CM061750.1, forward strand.
AAATCAATCATGTTACCTTATATTGAATTGATATGGATCCAATCACAAGAGTTTGATATTCTTCTTTAGGCTCATATATAGGACAATCAATGGATCCCACTTTGATAGTTTTCACATTAAAAATTGTATTGACTCCACATACTTTATCAATCCTCTTGGGAAAATAGACAGTGTGTTCCTTATTATCAACATTGAAAGTAACCATGCCTTTATTGCAATCAATAACAGCCCCTGCAGTATTAAGAAAGGGTCTCCCAAGAATAATGGACATATTATCATCTTCAGGCATTTCCAACACAACGAAATCAGTTAATATCAAGCAATGCTGAGTAACTTGAACAGGAACATTTTCACATAAACCAACAGGAATAGCAGTAGATTTATCAGCCATTTGCAAAGATATATCAGTTGGTATCAATTTATCTAAATCAAGTCTCTTATAAAGAGAAAAAGGCATTACACTAACACCTGCTCCCAAATCACATAGAGCAGTTCTAACATAATTATTCTTGATGGAACAAGGAATAGTCGGTATACCTGGGTCTCCAAGCTTCTTTGGAATCTTACCATTGAAGGAGTAATTAGCAAGCATAGTTGAAATTTCCTCATTGGGGACTTTCCTTTTGTTAGTAACAATATCTTTCATATACTTTGAATAAGGAGGCAATTTAATAGCATCAGTCAAAGGGATTTGCAAAAATAAAGGTTTCATCCAATCACAAAATTTATTATAATGTTCCTCTTCCTTTGATTTAAGTTTCTTAGCAGGAAAAGGCATTTGCTTTTGAACCCAAGGTTCTCTTTCATTACCATGCTTCTCAGTAATAAAGTCTTCTTTAGTGTACTTTTTATTTTTAGCATGCTTTTCAGGTTCTTTTTCAATTTCTTCTTTATCAGGAGTATCATTCTTATCATTATCTTCCTCATGTTCATTACCACTTTCAGTTTCAGCATCGGAAATAGAAATACTATTAGGATCATTAACAGGTTCAGAGGATTCTACAACATTCTTATGTTTCTTTTTCTTTTTCTTAGATGGAGCACTAGTTTTAATTAATTGAGAATCTTGTTCAACTCTTTTGGGATGCCCTTCAGGATATAGAGGATCCTGGGTAGAAGCACCACCTCTAGTTGTTACTTCATAAGCATGTTTTTCTTTAGAATTATTTCCCAACAAGTCATTTTGCACTTTAGTAAGTTGATCAATTTGAGTTTGAACCATTTGAAAATGTTTAACAAGTATCTTAACATCATTGGAGGTTCTCTCCACAATACCATGCAATTCACTAATAGCTCGGGAATTTTCCATTAAATGATTCTCTACTCTCATATTAAAGTTTTCTTGCTTAACAATATAATTATCAAATTCATCTAAGCATTGAGCAGGAGGTTTTGAATACGGAATATCTTCCCTAGTAAAGCGTTGAAGCGAGTGTACCTCAATCATGGATGAAGGGGGAATTGTCTCACATATATCTTCTATAGGAGGTAAATTCTTCACATCTTCAGGTTTAATACCCTTCTCCTTAAGAGACTTCTTGGCTTCCCTCATATCTTCATCATTCAATTTAATCATACCCCTCTTCTTCACTATCGGTGTCGGGGTTGGTTCAGGTGTAGACCAATCATCATGATTCCGGCCTATTTTAGCCAATAATTCTTCAGCGTCTGGAGTTCTTTTCCTGAAAACACAACCAGCACAACTATCCAGGTATGCCCTAGACTCAATAGTTAGTCCACTATAAAATATATCAAGTAAATCATGCTTTTCCAAATCATGGTCAGGCTGAGCTCTAATAAGAGAACAAAATCTAGCCCAAGCCTCAGGCAATTTCTCTCCATCTTCCTGGTCAAAATTATAAATTCTCTGCAAAGCAGCATGTTGAGCACTAGCAGGAAAGTATTTGCGGAAGAAAACATCAAGCAATTCTTTTGGACTTTTAATAGAACCAGGAGGCAAATTATTATACCAAGTTTTAGCATCATCCTTTAATGAGAAAGGAAAAATTTTAGCGACAAAATAAGTACGCATCTTAATATCATCAGAAAACAAGCCACTAAGAGTAGATAACTCAGTCATGTGTTCAACAGCACTTTCTTTTTCAGTACCACAAAAGGGTGTTTTCTCAACAATAGCTATATGAGATAGATCAAGAGAAAAATCATAATCTTTATCCCTAATGTTTATAGGAGATGTGGCAAATTTAGGATCAGGAGATGGTTTATATCTAACAGCATGTTCTGCAAGCAACTTTTTAATTTTTCTTGCATCAGTAGTAGCATTGCATTTTTCAATAAAATCATCATCAAGCTCTACATAATCTTCATCAAGATCATCACTAGAATATTCAACAGACTCAGGTGAATTAACAGGTGTAGCAGCATTAGGAGTTTCAGTATTTTCAATTTGTCTAGACTTAGCAATTGTAGCATCTAGAAAAGATCCCAATGAACCACTATCATCAAGCACAGCAGAAACATTATCAATATTATGAGAATTTTCAGATTCAGCAGAAGTACCAGCACGCGAAGCATGTGGCGGTGAAACAAGTTTATCAATCACAGATGGTGAATCAAGAGCAGAGGTACTCAGAGTTGTACCTTTTCTTGTAGTGGATGGTAATATGGCGATCTTAGTATCGCGAGGTTTACCCATAATGGAGAATTTGCAGCGAACAATATCAATCCAAGTGAACTTCCAAATAAAGCTATGCTCCCCGGCAACGGCGCCAGAAAATAGTCTTGATGACCCACAAGTATAGGGGATCGCAACAGTCTTCGAGGGAAGTATTACCCAATTTATTGATTCGACACAAGGGGAGACAAAGAATACTTGTAAGCCTTAACAACGGAGTTGTCAATTCAGCTGCACCTGGAAACAGACTTGCTCGCAAGAGTTTATCAGTAGTAACAGTTTTATGGCAGTGGAAATAGTGAAATAACAGCAGCGGTGAAATAAAGACAGCAGTATTATAGTAAACAGCAGGATTAAAATACTGTAGGCACAGGGACGGATTTAACGGGCGTTGCATGGATGAGAGAAACTCATGTAACAATCAAAGCAGGGGCATTTGCAGATAATAATAAAACGGTATCCAAGTACTAATCAATCAATAGGCATGTGTTCCATATTTAGTCGTACGTGCTCGCAATGAGAAACTTGCACAACATCTTCTGTCCTACCAGCCGGTGGCAGCCGGGCCTCTAGGGAAACTATCGATATTAAGGTACTCCTTTTAATAGAGTACCGGAGCAGCATTAACACTCCGGAACACATGTGATCCTCACATCACTACCATCCTCCGGTTGTCCCGATTTCTGTCACTTCGGGGCCATTGGTTCCGGACAGCGACATGTGTATACAACTTGCAGGTAAGATCATAAACAACGAATATCTTCATGAATCAATAACATGTTCAGATCTGAGATCATGGCACTCGGGCCCTAGTGACAAGCATTAAGCATAACAAGTTGCAACAATATCATAAAAGTGACATCTACGGATACTAGGCACTATGCCCTAACAATCTTATGACTATTACATGACCAATCTCATCCAATCCCTACCATCCCCTTCAGCCTACAGCGGGGGAATTACTCACACATGGATGGGGGAAACATTGCTGGTTGATGGAGAGGCGTTGGCGGTGATGGCGGTGAAGATCTCCTCCAATTCCCCGTCCCGGCGGAGTGCCAGAACGGAGACTTCTGGCTCCCGCGACGGAGTTTCATGTGGCGGCTCTCTGGAGGGTTTCTGGCGATTCGACTTCTCCCCGTGCGTTTTTAGGTCGAAACCAATAAGTAGTCCGAAGGGGGGCGTCGGAGGCCGGCCGAGGGGGCCACACCACATGGCCGCGCGGGCCCTCCCGCCATGTGGGTGGGGCCTCGGGCCTCCACCTCCTTCGCCCTTCTGGCTCCGTCAATATTTTGGTAAAATAGGGCCATCTGAAGAAATTCCGAGGATTTTCCCGAAAGTTGGATTTCTGCACAAAAACGAGACACCAGAGCAATTCTGCTGAAAACAGCGTTAGTCCGTGTTAGTTGTATCCAAAATACACAAATTAGAGGCAAAACAATAGCAAAAGTGTTTGGGAAAGTAGATACGTTTTGGACGTATCATCATCCCAAAAATAATGCCTCAAATCATAAAAGAATTTCCTCCTTTGCTGAGCTGAAAAGGTTGGAGGCAAATACTTCAAACAATAAAGTTAGCATAATCAGCATACCAAGGGCTCTCTCGCGAGCTCACCTTTATTACAGCCAATTGTTCATTTGGAAAACTATCATTAACAGGAACAGGATCATAAGTAATATTTTCCAATCTAGACAAATTATCAGCAACAGGATTATCAGCACCTTTCCTATCTACAATATGTAAATCAAATTCTTGCAAAAGAAGCACCCATCTAATAAGCCTTGGCTTAGCATCTTTCTTTGTCATAAGGTATCTAATTGCAGCATGATCAGTATGAATCGTGACTTTTGAATCAACAATATAGGATCTAAACTTGTCACAAGCAAAGACTACAGCTAACAATTCCTTTTCAGTTGTAGCATAATTTCTTTGAGCAACATCAAGAGTCTTACTAGCATAATGAATAACATTTAATTTTTTATCTACTCGCTGTCCAAGAACAACACCTACAGCAAAATCACTAGCATCACACATAATTTCAAAAGGCAAATTCCAATCAGGAGGTTCAACTACAGGAGCAGTTGTTAAGGCTTTCTTTAGAGTTTCAAAAGCTTCCTTACAATCATCATAAAAAACAAAAGGTACATCTTTTTGAAGAAGATTAGTAAGAGGCTTTGAAATCTTGGAGAAATCTTTAATAAATCTCCTATAAAACCCAACATGACCAAGAACACTACGAATACCTTTAACATCCCTCGGATAGGGCATCTTCTCAATTGCTTCAACTTTAGCTCTATCAACTTCAATACCTCTCTCGGAAATTTTATGTCCCAATACAATTCCTTCATTAACCATAAAGTGGCATTTCTCCCAATTAAGAACAAGGTTAGTTTCTTCACATCTCTGCAAAACTTTATCGAGGTTTCGCAAGCAATTATCAAAAGAATTCCCATAGACAGAAAAATCATCCATGAACACCTCTACAATACTCTCGCAAAAGCCATGAAAAATAGCAGACATGCATCTTTGAAAAGTAGCAGGAGCATTACATAAACCAAAAGGCATACGCCTATAAGCATAAGTTCCATAAGGACAAGTGAAAGTGGTTTTCTCTTGATCTTTAGTTTTAACAGCAATTTGTGAAAACCCAGAATAACCATCAAGAAAGCAAAATTGAGTATTTTTAGACAACCTTTCTAGCATTTGATCAATAAAGGGTAAAGGGTAATGATCTTTCTTAGTAACTTTATTAACTTTTCAAAAATCAATGCACATTCTATACCCTACAACTACTCTTTGAGGGATGAGCTCATCATTATCATTAGGCACAACAGTCATTCCTCCTTTCTTAGGAACACAATACAGGACTAACCCATCTACTATCAATAATAGGATATATAATACCTGCTTCAAGAAGTTTTAATACCTCATTCCTTACCACCTCCTTCATTTTCGGAATTAGACGACGTTGATGTTCAACAACAGGCTTTGCATCATCTTCCATATTGATAGCATGTTGGAAAATAGAGGGAGAAATCCCCTTCAAATCATCAAGAGTAGCCAATAGCTCCTCGGTGTTTCTTCAATATTTCCAATAACCTTTCTTCCTCAATCTCTGAAAGCTTAGAACTAATAATAACAGGATATATTTTCTTATCATCAATATGAGCATATTTAAGATTATCAGGCAATGGTTTTAAATCGAAAACAGGATCTTCCTTTGGTGGTGGTGTTGTACCTAAATCTTCAACTGGCAAGTCATGTTTAAGATAGGTTGACGAAGGAAAATTTCATCAAGTTCATTTCTTTCTTCCCTAAAGACTTCGCTCTCACTATTCTCCAAATGTTGCTGCAAAGGATTAGTAGGAGCAAGAGCAATAGACGCACACTGTTCAACTCTAAAATCATTATTAGGCAAATCAGCTTTATAAGGAGTTTTGGCAAATTTAGAGAAATTAAACTCATAAGATTCACCAGCAAATTTAGTAACAATCTTTTCCTTCTTGCAATCTATAACAGCTCCACAAGTATTTAGAAATGGTCTACCAAAAATAATAGGACAATACTTACTAGCAGCAGAACCAAGTACCAGAAAGTCAGCAGGATATTTAGTCTTACCACATAAAACTTCCACATCTCGAACAATACCAATTGGAGAGATAGTTTCTCTATTAGCAAGCCGAATAACCACATCAATATCTTCAAGTTCACAAGAACCAATTTCATGCATGATCTCCGTATAAAGCTCATAAGGAATAGCGCTAATACTTGCACCAATATCACATAAACCATAATAACAATGATCCCCAATTCTGACAGATAGCATAGGAACACTAGTTTTTCTAGACTTATTAGGATGCGAAACAATATTAGAAGCATCTTCACAGAAAATAATATGACCATCTTCCACATTTTCAGTCACAAGATCTTTAACTATTGCAACAGCAGGTTCAACCTTAATTTGTTCTTCAGGTTCTATAGGTTTCTTTTCACTTTTATTAACCGCACTAGATATAACAGAGTACTCTTTCATTTTAGCAGGAAAGGAGTTTTTTCAATATAAGCTTCAGGAATAACATGATCAACAGTTTCAATCACTACACATTTGTTTACAGATAAATCAATTTTATCTTTATACGGTTCATGATACTTATCAAAATTCTTCTTAGGCAATTCATAATGAGAGGCAAAAGCTTTGTAAAGATTTGCAACAACTTGGGAATCAAGACCATAAGTAGCACTCATATTACGAAATTTATCAGTATCCATAAAAGCTTCAATGCATTTATAATCAAAGATTATACCTGACTCTCTATCTTTGTCGTTCTCCCATCCTTCAGTATTCTCCTGGATCCGATCAAGAAGGTCCCTTTTAAACTCTTCTTTGTTGCGTGTAAATGATCCAGAACAAGAAGTATCCAGCAAGGTCTTGTCTTGAAAAGAAAGTCTTGCATAGAAATTATCAATAATAACATTACCAGGAAGCTCATGAATGGGGCATTTGAGCATTAAAGACTTCAATCTCCCCCAAGCTTGGGCAATACTCTCTCCATCATGAGGCCAGAAATTATATATGCGGTTCCGATCCTTGTGAATTTCACTTGGAGGATAGAATTTGGAATAAAATAAAGGCACAATGTCCTCCCAATCAAGAGAATCCCTATTCTTCAGCAATTTATACCAATGCGCCGCTTTACCAGACAGCGATATAGAGAATAGTTTCTTCAACTTCATCCATAGCAATACCTGCACATTTGAATAACCCGCATAATTCATGTAAAAACAGTAAATGATCACCAGGATGAACAGTTCCATCCCCTTCATAGCGGTTATCCATAACACGTTCAATAATTTTCATAGGTATTTTATATGGTATTACTTCCTCACCTGGCGCTTCATCCAGTTGCAGTAGTAGTAGATTTCCCAAATAGAAATTGAAGAGAAGATCTCTCCATAATGACTTATAGCAGCAGGCAGAAATAAAATCAGCACAAACAGTAAAGGTTTTCCTTACCAATTCCACTTACCAATAGCGCTTCACTCCCCGGCAACGGCGCCTAAAATAGTCTTGATGACCCACAAGTATAGGGTGTATCGTAGTATCTTCGATAAGTAAGAATGTCGATCCCAACGAGGAGCAGAAGGTGTTGACAAGCAGTTTCGATGAAGGATTCACTGTAAATGCTCACAGATAAGTATTCAAGGGGTTTTGGTGTAACAGATGAATAAAGTACGAGTAAGTAAAATGCGAGAAATAATTAAAGCAGTGGTTGTTATCAATTGATTTTGGCCAAAAGGAGATGGGCCGTATGAAGATGGGCTTGAAGGACGTACACGTGGAGCATCTTCGAAGCGGCCTTGGCGCTAAGAGTTTGGGATAAATCGCCCGTGTATCTTAGTAGATCGTATTGTGTTTAGATTAAAAGATAGAGTTGCCCTGCACGGTTAGGTGCACGCTCAATTAGAAAGTCCCTTGGACTATAAATATGTATCTAGGGTTATCGGAAAGAAGGACAATCATCACATCAAACACAAATCAAAGATCGCCACCCCTTTCTTCGAGGGTTTCTTCCGGGTAACATCATGCTGCCTAGATCGCATCTTGCGATCTAGGCAGTACACGTTTATTCGTCTACCTTGTACTGCTCGTGCTGAAGCGTTGTTGATGGCGAGCAGTACTACTTATCATTAGGTGTTTAGGGGCTTGCATTGATGCTTTCTCGTGCATATCTGCGTGGCAATGCCGTCCCTCGACACCTAGCTGCCCTTACACCTATCCAGGTGTAAGGGCAGCATCTTGCTTGTTCGTTACTTAGTAGATCCGATCCGTTATAGTTGCTCCTTGCTCCGCAAGGATTAGTTTAATATCTGCATAGTTAGGCCTTATGCTGGGGTCGGACGATCCGGTAGTGCGTTAGGTGTTGTTCACCGTCCCTGCAAGGGATGTTCCGGGAATCAACGTTATGTTGGTTTTTAGGCCTCTCGTAGGGGTAGTTTGCATCATCTTCCGTAGCTGCTAGGCCCGATCACACGTAGGACGTTCCGGTTATGCGGTGAAAACCCTAAACTGTCGTAGATCGGTTTAGCTTTGTTTTGATCAAGCAGGATCCCCATGTCATTGTAAATCCAACGTGAACCATGGGGCGATCGGCTCTTTGAGCCGATCCACAGGGCAACCTGAGAGCCGATAGGGCTCGTATTTAATGTTTACGTGTCTACCATGCAGGAACAATCGAAGCACTCTAACACCTTCCTGATCGGGTCTAGGTCAGGTGGCACGCCCTAGCAACCGCCAGGACGTGGCTGGAAGATTTGCGGGACGACGCGAGGTGCCAGGGTCCACTAAGCGGCCTTGGGAGCCTCCCGGCTCTTCGTGTTGCTTAGCCATTGCCCGTCGGTGGGTTTTGGAGGGTAACACATTCTGGCACGCCCGGTGGGACATCTTCTGCAACATCCACGTCAACACCGACATCCGAGATGGCAGAGGAACAGATCACATACGAGGATCTCCCTCCCGATCATAAGAAGAAGTACGATGAGCTGAAGGCCATCGTTGAAGCCGAACTCATCGGCTCCTTTGAGAAGACCCGTTCGCACGGCATCAGGTTCAAAGGATTCACGCCACAAGGCGTCCTTGAAGGGGTGGATCTGTCTCTCCTTCGTATGAACGACCAGAGCCATGCCAGGAAATCGTCTGCGCAGGCTCACTCGCTGGCATCGGCATTTTGAGAGTTCGGTGAATTCTTTGAGCGCGCCGCGCTCCGTGTGGTGCAAGAGATCATGGAGCGTCGGTATTCTCTTCAGGACCTGTTCAGGGACTCACCAAGGAGAGGTGCAACTCCACACCAGGCCACCATTGCCGCATCAATGGCAGCTCCACAAAGAACAAGGTTCACCGCATACGTTGTCTGCTGAGGTGATCCGGTACTATCAGCTCTGTGGCTGAACCGCCTAAGGAGATTCCCACACGGATACGTGTGCACGCTTGCTGACTGCAACAACCTGGACGCAGCGATCCAGGCCTCAACAGATAGATTGCCGAACAGGCGAATTGTTCCTGAGGGAGGAACGACCGCAAAGAGCGGTGGTTTGGGAGCAGAAGCTAGAACAGCGGCTAGCTAAGTATGCCACCGCACCTGGGTCTGTAGAAAGCTCAAACTCGTTGGGATTACCTCCACCGAGATCGACTGGGCAGCTCTGAGAGACTGGGCTCGGGCATCTTGCCGAAGGTTAGAAGATAACGGCTATTCCAAGCCGTACCCCAATGAGTTTGACCTGATCCCACTACCACCCTAAGTACCGGCTTCCGGACTTCAACAAATTCAAGGGTCAGAAGGATCTAGCTCCATCGAGCACGTGAGTCGATGATTGCCCACTGCATGGTTTCTAAGATTTGGATTGGGGCCATGGTGAGGTTCTTCTTTAACCTCACCGGTCCAGCTTGGATGGTACACCTCGTTGCAGCCAAATTCAGTACGATCATGGAAGCACCGGGAGGAATGCTCTACACCTAATATTGGTCTGCATACTTGTTACAGATTGTTTAACTAGCAGTTCGGCAGAGATGAGGAGAGACGGTATCTGAGGACATTCAGCGTTTCAGGACTGCCAAGAACCGATGCTATTCGGTTCATTTAACTAAGAAAGAAGTACGAGCTGGCTTCTCGTGGCAGCCTTGCAGCGTCATTCAGATCTCTGATGCTCCAAGTGGAGGTTAACTCGCTGACGTGACCGGTCAATAGACCGACTCTTATATGAACAGCCATCCAAAGAACTGGGTACCAGGACAAGTTCAAGCGCGATAACCCTGGTCAATGCTGATGAGGATGAAGATTCACAAGTGAAGACTGTGGAAGTCACAGTAGTCGAAAGGGACTCGGACGCACTGTGTCTCCGCAAATGGTGGAATCCCGCCAGGCCTCCAAGAGGGCTGACTTTGATGTGAGCAAATCAATGTATCTTCTGATCTGGCTACTTAAAGAGGTGGGCCAGCTTGGAAGCTCCCTGAAGGCCACAAGATCCCTACAGCACAAGAGATGAAACAAAAGGCCATACCGCAAATGGCATCATACGTTCACGCACGCCACCAATGACTGCAAAGTATTACGCGCGCAAATTCAGATGGCAATAGAATCGGAAGCCGATTAATCCCTGGACAGCTTCTGCTGCTGAAGGTAGACATGCTGGCCTGCTCGTGACGTCAACATGGTGGGACCTGGCCACTCCATAAGGGAGCCAGGGTTCTCTTTTGATGCTGGTTGATGGCAGTTTCAGATCCGCCATGGCAAAGACAGTTGGAGAGCAGCCACCTCGGCAAAGACAAAGGAGGAGGCCGCTCCACGACCGGCCCCAAGATGATGATAGACGGTACCCAACCGAGGAGGAGGTGAGAAGAATACGGTATCAGCGCCCACTCTCCGTGCATCTCCTCAACAACTAGGAGCAGCAGTACGACCGACGTCGGCGTTTGGCCGACGAAGACGAAGGAAAGATACGCCGGTCCGCTGCAAAAATGGTGAGGTATCACGCATGATGAACAACGATTTCGGCACGAACGCAACGCTATAGGGAGGTCAATGGAGCAAGACGTACGTGGGATAAGTAATCGGGACTGTCCTCTTTTCTCCAAACATTGGTCGGGACTCAGGAATGATTTACTACAACAATCGAGAATTGCCTGCAGAATGCAGCTCAAGAAAGGAGAAGGACAAACGCAAGTTTCGAAGAGCCCGAGCTGCCTAGGACTCTAACAAGTTTGGTAGCTGAGTCATCTCAAGAAGAAGACTTTGAGGAGTCAGATGGAGAAGAAGATAGTATCACCACTGTTGTGGTACCCCGATGGACTCAAATGTATTTTCTAGAAGGAGGCAGCGGGCTACAAACTGAAGAAGCGAGAGGCACGCACTGGGACACGTTGAGAGGGAAGAGCGGCCCGAGGTCTCGGCCGAAAATTCAGCAAACATTGGGGACGAAGGCGCCCGCTAAAGAAAGTATGGCGCCCAAAACAGGCGAAAGCCGATGCACGGCGCTGGCAGGCATCGGTCGATTACAAACATGGTATCCGTGACCCGGACGGAGTAGCAGGTCCAAGACATGGACGTGGCAAGGCCGATCCCTGAGATCGGCCCCCAAAAAATGAAAGCAAAAGGATCTTATCTCCGCACGCCACTATAGTGGAAATCCGAGAAGTTGCAAACCATCGTCAAACATTGCAATGGAAAGGGATTCCCGTAATCGGCCAAAATTATCCTCAACATACTTTGTCCGTGTTCAGCATTGATCCAACAGATGCTTCTCAAGAGCCGATACCATCAATTACCTGACAGATCGGCTCGGGGGGCACATAGATGGATGAGACACGAGGATACGAAGCTTGAGTGGATGTCAAATGCCCAGCGTATCATCAAGCATGGGGGCCGATACGTAAACAAATCGCCGTAAAAATGGAAAATCCAAAATTTTTGAGCACAATGCGCGGACATCGACTTAAGAATTAAAAGCCGATGTGCACGGCCATCGACTCAAGGAAAGAGGCCTAATGGAGCAGTCCTCAGTGGAATTGTTGTTGGCTCCGTTAGCAAACCTCCAAGTCCAGCAGTGCTAGCAGGAGCAGACATGTGTTGGCGATATCGGTTGGGGCAAGTTTAAGGGATCACGACCCTGATCAACCACAGGAGCAGCACAAACATGCAGTTCAGGGTAAGGGTGAGCCCGACGAAGGAGCATGTCTCTTCTAAGACCAGGAGGACAGTCAATGATGAAGCAATCGGCTATGGCATTTTTTGCTTAAGGTTTGGCTAAGGTGGTGACTTGGTCAGCGTTACTGTCAAAGGTTGTTGCGACCAAAGTTGGGGAGAGCATCAGGAAACATCCTCACCAGGAGCTGCATTAGCCTGCCAAAGATGATGAGCCAATCTGATCAGCAAGGCGCAGGACTTGAGCGGAAGAAGCTTGGGGGGGCAGTTTGCCCTGAAGGATCCTTTGCTGAAGGAAGCCGATTTTTTCGGAATCAGCTGGCTCTGCATCACAATTCGTCTGAGGAATGGTGCTGATGTCGCAAAAATATCAGTTTCCGCATACAAGTCAATTGAGCGAGCTCTATTGTAGACACCTGCCCAAAGCCAGATTACCAGCCCGCTGGGTTGGCTGGTAAGAGTCATGATCCTGTTTGAGGTGTCTCATGGTGCAAAGCCGATGCACAGCCATCGACTCTAGTACAAGTGCTCAAAGTTGCCTCGTTGCCAGTTTGGCAGTGCTGTCAGGAGAGAGTTGGTATCCAAGACAGCCTGTTGCTCATTGAGCTATGGGTGATCATCTAAAGTATCGGCCGACAATGGAAGAAAGGTGATCGGCTGGTTGGCCCTGCGTGACATCTCTTTCAGACGTGATCAAGCCCGGGACTGTTTGTCTAAACTACGGGTCCTCATCACTGTTTTCACCTCGGCTGGGGCTCGGGGGGCAGCTGACCTCATGGATGCTCTGTTTTTAGAAGCCGATTGGAGAGTCATCGGCTGGTCCCGCAGACATTGATTTAAGGTAGGATAAATGAGACAGAAAACAAAATTTCTACGGCGAACACGCAATCCAAGCGAAGATGCAATCTAACGGTAGCAACGATGGGATTATCGAGACTCACCCCTGAAGAGATTCCAAAGCCTACAAGAGGAGGCTCTTGTTGCTGCGGTACACGTTCACTTGCCGCTTGCAAAGAAGATCTTGATTACGATCGGTTCCGGCGCCACGAACGGGCAGAAAGCACCTCCGTACTCGGTCGTTACGTCTGCTGCTGATGAAGATTGCACGTCCACCTCCCGTCTCCGCCGGGCACATGGAAGTAGTAGCTCCTTCTTGAATGACTGCACGACGGCGTGGTGTCGGTGGCGGTGAAGTTAGTCTCGGCGGAGCTCACGTGCTTTCATGGGAGATATGGAGGAGAGGGGGGCGGCTCGGGTTTGGGAGGGGGTGGCCAGCCACTCAAGGGGGGCGGCCAGCTTGTGGCTTGGGGCTGCCCTCCTTGGCCTCAACATATAGGTGGATCCCCAAGAGTTATCTCAAGTCTTCGAATAAGACCCGAACCAAAACCTTCCATATGGTGGTGAAACCTAGCCCAACTAGGACTCCCACCCAAAGGTGGAATTCCCACCTCCCGGGGGGTTTGGCCGGCCCCCATGGTGGAGTCCACTTGGGACTCCACCCCATCTAGGGCTGGCCGGCCACCGTGGAGGTGGAGTCCCTTGTGAATTCCACCTCTCTTGGTGGTTTCTTCCGGGACTTTAGAACCTTCAGAACCTTCCATAGAACTCACATTTTATTCACATAAAATGACATCCTATATATGAATCTTATTCTCCGGACTATCCCGACTCCCCGTGATGTCCGGGATCACATCCGGGACCAACAAATATTCCAACTTCATTCCATATTCAAGTTCTACCATTCAACATCCAACTTTAAGTGTGTCACCTACTAGTCGTGAACCATGCGGACATGGTTGAGTACTCATTCCGACCAATAATTAATAGCGATCTGAGATCCATAATGGCTCCCACATATTCTAACGATGACTTTAGTGATCGAATGAACCATACACATACGATACCAATTCCCTTTGTCACACGGTATTTTACTTCCGAGGCTTGATCATCGGTATCACACTATACCTTGTTCAACCTCGTCTCCCCGACAAGTACTCTTACTCTGCATCAGCATGATCTCTTATGAACTTATTCATATGCTTGAAAGACATTAGACGACATTCCACCGAGAGGCCCAGAGTATATCTATCCGACATCGGGATGGACAAATCCCACCATTGATCCATATGCCTCCAACTCATACTTCCCGGATACTTAATCCCATCTTTATAACTACCCATTTACGCAATGGCGTTTTTGATGTAATCATGCTACCTTTTCCGATAAGTGATTTATATGATCTCATGGTCATAAGGACTAGGTAACTATGTATCGAAAGCTTATAGCAAATAACTTAATGACGTGATTTATGTTACGCTTAATTGGGTGTGTCCATTACATCATTCATACAAAGATATAACCTTGTATTATTAATAACATTCAATGTTCATGATTATGAAATTCAATCATCTATTAATCAACAAGCTAATTAAGAGGCTTACTAGGGACTTTTGTTGTTTACATATCACACATGTATCAATGTTTCCGGGCTTAATACAATTATAGCATGGTATATAAACTTTTATCACAACATAAAGATATATAATAACCACTTTTATTATTGCCTCTGGGGCATATCTCCAACACTCTCCCACTTGCACTAGAGTCAATAATCTAGATTACATTACAAGGTACCTAACACCCATGGCATTCCGGTGTTGGTCATGCTTTGCCCTAGGGAGAGCTTTAGTCAACGGATCTGCCATATTCAGATCTGTGTGTACTTTTTACTTCCATCTTCATACTGCTAATCGAATGATAACGCAGCTTGATAAGGCTTCAGCCTTCAGGTGACTTGGTTCTTGTGCATTGGCCATGGCACCCATGTTGTCACAAAGAGATGACTAGTGGGTCCAATGCACTAGAACCACACCGAGCTCTACAATGAACTTCTTCATCCATACCGCTCCGATGAAGCCTCTCAAGCCGCTATGTACTCCGATTCTGCTGAGGATTTCGCCAATGCACCGTTTCCGAGCTGCACCAGCTTACCGCAGCACCATTCAATATAAACATCGTACCCAGATTGTGACTTAGAGTCATCAGGATCGGTGTTCCAACTTGATCGGTGTAACTTGTCACAACGAGCTCTTGGTCACCTCCATAATAAAGAAACATATCCTTAGTTCTTTTCAAGTACTTCAGAATATTCTTGACCGTCCAGTGTTCCATTCCCGGATCACTTTGATATCTGCTAGTCAAACTAACAACATGTGCCATGATCCTGTCCCTTTGTACATAGCATGGCATACATGATAGAGCCAACTGCCGAGGGGATCCGACTCATCCTTTCTCTTTCTTCTGCCTTAGCCTGGTCCTTGAGTCTTACTCAAGACTTTGCCTGGTAACATAGGTAAGAATCCTTTACTGTCGTCCATTCTAAACTTCTTTATAATCTTGTCCAGGTATGTACTGTGATAGCCCTATTAGACGCCTTGATCTATCTCTATAAATCTTGATGCCTAATATATATGATGCCTCACCAAGGTCTTTCATTGAAAAACTATTATTCAAATAACCCTTTACACTGCTTAATAGTTCTATATCATTCCCAATCAATATGTCATCTACATAATATCAGGAATGCGTTTTGAGTTCTAATTACCTCTTGTAAATACAGGCTCTCCATGACATCGTATAAACCCGGGTTTTGATCACCTTATCAAACGTCGTTCCAATTTCCTCGGCGCTTGTTTGTGTCCAGATTGAACGCTGAAGTTTGCATACTTTGTCAGCATTTTTGGGATTGACAAAACCTTTGGGTTGTACCATACAACTCTTCCTCAATGTCTCCATTAAGGAATGCCCGTTTTGACATCCATCCGCCAAATCTCATAATCGAAAAATGCAGCTATTGCTAACAAAACCCTCACAGATTTTAGCTTCACTACAGGTGAGAAAGTCTCATCATAGTCAACACCTTGAATTTGCCGGACCTTTCATGACAAGTCGAGCTTTATAGACTGTAATAACCATCAGCATCTGCTTTTCTTTTGAAGATCCATTTATTCTCGACAGCCTTGCGGCCATCGTAAGTCTACCAAAGTCCATACTGATATCATACATGGATCCCATTTCGGATTCCATGGCTTCCTGCCATTTGTTGGAATCTGGCTCACTAACGCTTTACGTCGCAGTGTCTTCATCATTGTTATCCACAATCGCGACATTTAGACAAGGATCATACTAATCAGGAGTGGTACGTTCCCTCGTCGATCTGCGAGGTTCAGTAGTTGTCTCATTTGAAGTTTCATGATCATTATCATTAGCTTGCCGTGTAGGTGGCACAGAACATTTTCCTAAGATCGCGTTTACCTGATCAACGAGTAGAGATTCTTCAATCTCATCGAAGTTCTACTTTTCTTCCAGTCACTTCTTTAAAGAGAAATTCTTTCTCAAGAAAGGTTCCGCTCTTAGCAACAAAGATCTTGCCTTCGAATCTGTGATAGAAGTGTACCCTATAGCTTCCTTAGGGTATCCTATGAAGACGCATTTCTCCGCTTTGGGTTCTAGCTTGTCCGTTTGTAACTTTTACCTAGGCTTCGCAACCCCAAACTTTTAGGAACGACAGCTTAGGTTTCTTATTAAATCATAATTCATACGGCATGCTTCAACGGATTTTGATGGTGCTCTATTTAAAGTGAATGCGGTTGTTTCTAATGCATAACTCCAAAATGATAACGCAAATGCAAGAGACATCATAGAACGAACCATATCTAAGAGAGTTCGATTACGACGTTCGGACACACTGTTTCGTTGTGGTGTTCCCGGCGGTGTCAATTGTGAAAGTATTCCGCATTTCTTAAAATGCATGCCAAACTCATAACTCAGATATTCACCTCCGCTATCAGATCGGAGAAATTTAATCTTCTTGTTACGCTGATTTTCTACTTCACTTGGAATTCCTTAAACTTCTAAAGTTTCCGATTTATGTTTCATTAAATAGATATAACCATATCTACTCAAATCCTCTGTGAAGGTTAGAACATAACGATAACCATCACATGCTACACTCATTGGTCCACACACATCTGTATGTATGATTTCAAATAAGTCAGTAGCTCCCTCCATCATACCCGAGAATGGAGCCTTAGTCATTTTTCCCATCAGACATGCTTCGCATCTATCAAGTGACTCAAAGTCAAGTGATTCAAGTAATCCATCGCTATGGAGTTTCTTCATGCGTTTCACTCCAATATGACCAAGACGATAGTGCCATATATAAGTAGAATTATCATTCAATTTAATTCGCTTAGCATCAATGTTATGTATATGCTTTATCACTACCATCGAGATCTAACATAAATAAGCCATTCTTTTGTGGTGTTTCACCATAAAAGATATTATTCATAAAAATAGAAAAAACCATTATTCTCAGATTTGAATGGAATAACCGTCTTGCATTAAATAAGATCCAGAGTATAATGTTCATGCTCAACGCAGTCAAACATAACAATTATTTAGGCTTAAAACTAATCCTGAAGGTAGAGTAGATGTATAGGAAGTGTCCCGACTGCGATCACATTGACCTTGGATCCGCTTCCAACGCGCATCGTCACTTCATCTTTCAACAGTTGTCGTTTATTTATTCTTTAGTTCCTGTTTCTAGTTACAAATATGAGCAACCTAACCAGTATCAAATACCCAGGTACTCAGAACGAGAACCAAAGTATCAACATCTATAACATGTATATCAGATATACCTTCTTTCTTCTGACAAGGCTGTCATATCTGCCAAATACTTCTGGGATAAATTACGCTTCCAGTTGTCCTCTTCTTTGCAAAAAGAATAGTACTCAGCATCAGGCTTAGGCCCGTTCTTAGGTTTCATAGGAGGCGTAGCTTTCTTGCCACCCTTCTTGAATTTTTCCTTAGACTTGCCCTGTTTCTTGAAACTGGTGGTCTTGTTGACCATCAACACTTGGTGCTCTTTCTTAATCTCAATCTCAACAGATTTTCATGCCAAAGAGTTCAGGAAACTCCTTGTTCATGTTCTGCATATTGTAATTCATCACAAAGTTCTTGTAATTCTGGTGGCAGTGATTGAAGGACACGATTAATCCTCAGTCTATTAGGAATCACTATTCCCAAGTCACGAGTTTCTTCGCATGCCCGGTCATGACGAGCATGTGCTCACCGATGGAGTCGCTTCTTCCATCATACACACTGAAAAAGTGTTTCCGATGCTTTATAGCATTCCACGGCCGCATGAGTCCTTTAAAAATAGTCTTCAATTCTTTCATCAACTCATGAGGGCCGTGGTGCTCAAAACGTTTTTGAAGATCGGATTCCAAAGTATAAGATGGCACACTGAACTTGAGAGTACCTAGTTTTCCGAGTCGTGTAAACATTCTTTACTTCATCGGTTTCAGTTTCTCCAGGAGGGCACCTAGCGTGCATCAAGCACATATTGCAGATTTCCGCCACATTGAGGAAGATCCTCACATGATGGAACCAGTCGGTGAAGTTGCTACTGTTGCTCTTAAGCTTTTCTTCCTCTAGGAACTGGTTAAAATTGATTGGGGACCCATATCTACAACAAATATATTTGCAATAGTTTAGACTAAGTTTATGACAATTGAGTTCAAATTTTAATTCTACATAATTAAAATCTAGGTGAACCCCCACTCAAAACAATATCCCTCGCATTGTCTTAGTGATCACACGAACCAAATCTACCGCACCTAAAACCGATCATCACGAGACAAGTTGTAACTTCAATGGCGAACACTCAAAGTGTTCATCATATCAATCATATGATTCATGCTCTACCTTTCGTTATCACGTGTTCCGAGACCATGTCTCGTACATGCTAGGCTCGTCAAGGCCGCCTTAGTATCCGCATGTGCAAAACTCGTTTTGCACCCGTTGTA